>CAJUYH010010177.1:0-12647 GCA_910591685.1 Galerucella tenella
TATAACAAATAATAAGTAGATTTGTTCTATATGTGCTGTTTACTTTGTCATAATAAAATGCAATGAAATACCTATACCTCAGTTTCTTATATTCTGAATTCAGAGCAGTTGGCGATAAAATTTTGTATGCACCACGTCAGTAAAGTGTCTTTATCAGACTCGTCCGATAAAGAATCACTTTACTGCCTTGGTACATAAATAACTATTGTTACAGTTTTCCTAACATTATTAAGAGAGTAAAATGTAGATGGCGCCACATAAACTATCCTCATTAGTTACCTATTTTTCTACCTAAGACCTACTTTCGACAATTGCCGCTTCAATACGATCCACGACAATATGGAGGTATGTAAAACCATCGATTAAAACGAATAGTGGTTAGAATTATTGAGGAAAATTTAGACAAGTATAAAATAACGATGATATTGAGATGATCTATTGTATACCAAAGTACTTACGTGTTTTTTTTGTCCATATTAAGACTTACCATTGATAACGTGCAAATATGCACTAGCAGAATCCAAATTGGACGGACTGCAAGTGTAATTGCCGGCATCTTCCGGTCTGGTGCGGAATATAGTCATCGTACTAATTGTTGTATCGGTACCTTTACGCGACGTGCGTATATCGATGGCGCTTTGGTCGTATTTGAGTACCCGCTCACCATCGTGGTACCAAAATATATAAGCGGGTTCTTCTAGGGACAAAGTTATTATACATTTGAGCTGAACCGTACTACCACGTTTCACGTAGATGTCCGACTCTCCTTCCATCTCAATCTTTGGAACTAAAAAAAATGTTGTTAAATAATTGCCCCTATTCTAGAGACCAGTATTTGCCTGGGGATTAGGCGTGCTTCAACTTAATACGGTGATTCTTATAAGCTTGAAAATGTCATTGTTACATTCCCGTTAATTTTAAATCGTACATAGACTCAAAAATTGGCCTTTACCGATTTTGTGAGTGTTTAGATAGTCAGTTTTGCCTGTGTCTTTTTTTTATAGTGGAATATCAGAATTGAAATATGCTACGCTACTGATTAATGACGCATCAACTGTCATTTTTGCCTAATATTTTGTGAATAAACATAAAATAACATAGCATATTTTGGTTTGAAGATATTTTAGACATTTGTATCTTAAAAATGAATGAACACCAGTGGGAACTATTAAACTGAATTTAAATGGAAAATGAATAAATAATTATTGAAGTCATATATCGAATAAAATTAGGTTATGTTGCATTATGGGATGAACGCGACCGCTAACTCTAGGAAATTTTGACAAGTCACCATTTCATTTCTGTCAATCTGTCGTGTCTGTTGTGTCATATGTCAGTGGAAGGAGCAATCAGAAAAATAAAACAACTACAACAGTGCAAGGGACAATATAATATCAACAAAAACCTTAGAACATGAAACAGACAGGAAGAAGCATTTACCAAATAAGTTTGAGTCCAAATAGGAGGTTGCAAATGGCGAATAGTCGTTTCCGTTTTGACAGTGGCTTACTGTTTGTATAGGGTATGGGATATGTGAAATTTTAAAATTGTAGCTTATTGAAATGTATTAAATAAAAAACTGTAAGCTGTCGTATGTCCTATACAAACAATATTGTATAGGAGCAATGAAAATACGAATAAAGAATAATACTTTGGTTTAAACTTATTTTCACCAAAAAAACTACATAAACAAGGCATGTTCTTTTATTCACCGGTAGATCCACCAATCGACCAACTGCGTTTTTATATTCATTGGTGGATTGTAGATTGAAGAAATGACGCGTTCATTTATTACTGTTGCATCAACCAAAATTGCAAACCACTCCACCGTTGTATCGAGGTGGTGGATAACTTTGGTGATTCACAAAATGACAGTTTAACCTCAAAAAACTAACGATTTTTTGAAGCAGTCAAAGAAATGGACGAATTAATAGAAATAAATTTAAAATGTGGTAACAAGGTATTGACGGCGCTATTAAAAGCGTCAGAAATTGAAAAAATTTCAAGTGGAACTATCAGATGAACTGCTAATAACGACAATCAACTTAGAAATAGATTGTCACTGGTCAGATGATTTAAATAACAACTGCGTTTTTTTTGTGTGCCACTGATAACTCCAACATGTCGTTTTAGCGGAGACACGTCATTCAACCAATGGTGAATAAATGATGTAAGAAAACGTGCCTACAATCTACGTCAGTAAACGTCAACTTCACAAATGAGCCATAATTAGGGTGTTGCAAATGGCGACTTCCGTCGCATTTTCTTATACAGCTAATGAGTGACAAGACTCCTTCCTGTCTGTTTTATGTTCTAAGACTAATAAAATTGACATCTGACTGACATGACTAGTGACTGACATAACTATTAACGCCTCGGTGGTGTATTCATTGTTTTAATAAAGCGATTATTGCAATTATAAAAAAAGCTGCAGAAATCTTGTGTCTTGAATGGTAGACATTCCCTTCATCTTGCCCACATTGATCTCATCTATTAAAATGGATGTGAATCATTTTTTTACAAAATAATATTAAACAACAGCATTCAAGAAGATATTGGAGATGGAAGCAGAAGATATCGAAGATGCTACAGAAGATATTGAAGATGCTACAGAAGATATTGAAGATGCTACAGAAGCTATAGAAGTAAGGGATGTTCTGGCTCTGCAACTAATGTGAAGAAAAATACTTTTATATATAAGTATTCATAAATTTCAGGCAACACTTCCCAATCTTAATTAATCTTTACAATCTGACACTTTCATTTTTATTCCCGGAAGAAGTGAAGTTGGCTTTCTTGGAAGCGTTCCCGAGGATGATCTCTTCCCAGACAGGGAAGAGTGCGGACCTAGAAGGAATTTTGAATTTGTAATACTCACCAACTACATTAAGGGTAATAAAATGACTCATCTTTGGTTCTGTGCTGACTTGACATTCATATTGTCCTGCGTCTCTAGCTTGTACATATTTCACTTGCAACGTCCATGTATCTGTTGCTTCTACAAAAAATGCTTGGAACCTATCGTCAGCTATAAAAGTATACCTGAAATATAGAAAATAATCAAATTATAATCTGTAGGGCACACACAATAACAAAAAGCGGGATGACATGATACCTAAAAAATCTATTGTGCCCCTTCGGCCTTTACTTCTATTTAGTTCCTGAAAAAAGTCTCAGAGAATAGTACTTTGGGACTTATTTAAAAGGTGCTAGCCCTGAGGAGAACTTTTGAATTGAGGTATTTCAGGTTAGAAGTACATTAAATCAAATCTAGTAATTATAGTTTGCAAAGAGAGCATATACGCCACGCGGCAACGCTCTGTCAACTTCGGCCGTATTCCCGAGAGTTTTTGACCTACTTCGCATCATTTGATCACAAATTGAATATATACGTTTCGTTGCTCTATATACAGGTGTCTTCAAATTTAAAATCGTACTATCTTTAACGCATCCATTATACCCACTGCAAAGTATTGCATAAAAAAATTGTATAATATACTAAAAGGTGGTGAAGACTATTACTATCAACCGAGCACCAAAATTAAGGTGCGAGGCTTATAAATGTCTTCACCACCACAGTGTATATGCAATTTTTTCCACTACTAGCCAAATTTAAGATTTAACATTGAAAATAATTCACAAACGCACCACGAGAAGCGCTTACCCCGACGTCTGACTGACAAGTACACTGTCAGTTTTCGATATATTATGAACGTACTCGTTATGTCATCAGTCATTTTTGGTTAAGCGCGAATTTTAAAATAATGGCATTTTTATTCAAATAAATAATTTTATTTTTATAGGTATTTTCAAACAGAAAATATGTTAAAGACAATCTCCTGGGTATACAAAATTATGTTGCCCAAGCTTTTGTTCAACTACTATCCCTGAATTCTCAAAATATTTGAATTTGTCCATTATTGACTAGGTTAATAATAGAAAAATATTGTTAACAACGAATAGAGAAATTCAACTTCTCAGTTGGCTAGAAGAAGCTCACCAGCTCTGCGTGCACTGCACATGAAGTTCATACAATGGACTTGTTTACTACGAAGTTTCAACCGTTTTGTCATCAAAATTTACCAATTGCTTGGCCTAATACACAAATGTCGTTGCAATACAAGGATAAAGATAAAACAGAAGCCAGGTCATTAAGAGGAATCAAATACGTTACTATCATTGTCCAAAATGAATATAAATTGAAATGTTCCTAATAATTACCAACAAATCTAGAGTGTTTATCTATTAATTAAAAAAATAGCGTAATAACCTTCTCTGATAGAAACCGGATTTCCTTTAACGCAAAAGTAACGACAAAACCCCTCTAATCATACCTCACTATCTATGAAAACATTCCAGAGGATGAGATCTTTAGGGTTGGAGTAATTAAAAAGGACGAATTTCACTCCCTTCCAGATGAACTCTCAAGTAACGACATACATGAGATCAAAGAGCTTTCGAGAGAAGGGTAAATAAATTTATTGCGTAATTAAATAAAGCTAAAACGAAAGAGGAAGAAAAAAAATGGGTCAATCATTTATTTCACGACTACAAAGCCTGAAGGGCCGCAAGTGAAAAATGATAATCGTTTTATTCACAATAAACTAACTGTACACAGGCGATAAGTGATATATGCGGGCCATAATACATCACATTCTCTACGCAATTTCCCAACGTCAAAGCTTTAATACTTTGATTAAAGAATAAGGAATTACTCAAGGAGAAGAAGTAGAATACGTTTCAATAGGTGACATAATGTTTCGTCCATATGAGATTGAAAAGGAAGGAATGGGCTTGTTATCAATGAAATATTTTCTCGGTTTTTCTCACGTTATTTTGTAAAACTGAATCATCAAAATAACTAGTGAAATTTTCAGCTCTTGAACTTTCCTCACTACTTAGATATTAGAGATTGAAAATGGAGCTCCCTTGAAAAGCGACAGAACCGACTGTGACGTCACATTGCATATTGTGCTCTGTACACCGCTGCGTTTCACATAAGAAAGTTGGTTACAGCTGCAATATCTTTAACTTTTAAAAGTGTTAGTGATTTTTGCTATTAAAGATGTACTCAGTAGATACCGAATTTATTGAAGCAGATTCTGCAAATTCACCTGAAGTCGATATCTTTATGGTGAGGGACATTAATAGAAACAAGGAATTCACAATTGGTTTCTGAATCGACATTTCAAAACAATCTATAATACACTGTACACTTTCATATCTGCGTCTGGAGGGAGTAGGAAGTCTTTTCTTAACTCGCGCAAATGGGTAAAGGTAACTGCCTAATAACGGTATAGTTTTTTGTATAATGCCACATACTCTGGAAAGTACCACACAAAAATCGTCTTCTAATATCCTATAAGGTAAATTCAATTTGATCTTTTTTAATGTTAAAAAGATATAAAACTTGTCCAGCTCACATTTATTTAGTTAACAAGCTCACAACAAATAATGAATGACTCGGAACTCCCAAATAAATCTTTGGATTTTTTTTTCTATCAAATAAAATATTTTATTTTGCCTGACCTATTAGTGTCTAGATAAAATGAGCTATTCGGATCTGACATACTTAAGAAGGACCGCTAGTGGGTATTGAAAACTCTTCGTTTATAGGTTTTCCGTTTTTTCTATTCACGATTTCTTTGGAACGATCTCATTGCTAGTGCATTTTCTTTTTTTAGCCATTTTCCACTTCTAAAACCCCTCGCCCCCGCATTGAATCGCTTTGGAACGTACTAAGCCTTAATGCAAGCCTGAACCCCCATTTCCCGAGATATAGGTTCCATTCGTGTGATATCCATTTGATTTTCTTCCTCTACTTTATCATCATCAGAGGCTCTATTTTCTAAACTTAACTTGTAAAAACTGTGACCGTGGCTTTGAACTATGCATTGTTATTCTATTTTTTACACAGTCAAACAATCTCGGTACTACTCAAGGTTTTAATTTAACTGTTCCACTGCTCACTGTTTTAATGTATATATATATTTTTCCGGTGCATTCTTGGATGTGCTAGGACAGTCGGAATCAAATAGTATTCATTTTCCACTTTTTTCTCACTCCCTTCACAATAAAATAACGAAACAGTAGGTACAGTCAACAGTCCAGCGTTTTTTTCTTACAAAAACGATACAATATACACAATACACAGCTCTCTACTCGCGGCGTTTCAAACGTTGGGTATAGCATATGCAGTGTGACGTCACAGGTAAACACGCCCTGTTTTCGTTCAATCCAATTTCTTTAATTAATTTGAGGGTTTATACGTTCGCGGAAAAATCTAAAATTTTGGGAATCTGTTTAAAATGAGTTTTAGTTTCTATTATTAACTAAAAAAAAATTTCTTGAATAAGCCTATTGTCACAAGAATACGTTAAATCTGGAGACAAGAAGTCAATTATCTAGGTTTGACACTAGAACGTGAACTCCCATGAAACACACATGAGAATATAAAACACCAAAAGCAAAAATAATCCTAATAGTGTACAGAAGCCTGGCGGAGAGAAATTGGTGTTGTCGCTAACGTGGAAGTACAAGCCATAGTGAGACCAAGAGTGGGATGACTTGTCTATTGATGACGAGAGACAAGTACACAAGAGCACTATGTACACTCATGTACCTACGGTGGTGAGAAGTGTTTTAGAAAAATAAGATATAAAAGATGAGATATAATCGGAAGTAAAGTTGAATGAAGACAAAAGTATCCCTAGATAGTAAACACCTGTGGATCAAACACGTATAGGATATAAGCAAAAATAGTTCTAATAGTGTATAGAAGCCTGTCAGGGAAAAATTGGTGTTGTCTAAGGACACTGAGGTGGATGTACAAAGCCATAGTAAGATCAAGGAACCATTTCTTGGGCGTAGGATGACTAGCCTATTGATAGAATTGAGGCACAAGAGTACTACAGAAGGTTCTTAGCCTCGTGATACTACTTATGGAAGTAGAAAGTGCAGAAAAAATAAGATATACGAGTTAAGAGATAATCATTAAACAAAACAGTCTTCCTCACTCTTCAGCAATCAGAAATCATGGAGCCGGTCACAAGATGTGATTATGAAAAAGTATAACAATAAAGAAAACAGTGGCAAGAAAGAATGGGATTGCAATACCATTTGCAGACTTGGAAATAATGGTATACTGATGGCTCTATGTAATAGAAGGGACTGGAATAGGGGTGTACGGGCCAGGTACTAAACCTTCTGGAAGTTTAAGGAAAGCCCCGAGCAGAAATGAACGTCATATAAAAGTGTGCCCAGTTTAATATTAATAATAGTCCAGTAGATGAAGGAGGAAAAAAAGGCAAAGTTAACATTAATGACGCCCTGTTTTCATCTTTCGGTTGGAAGTTGTATTTGGTACATCATTAGACAAAGTTCTGCATGAAAACGCGTGCGAGGGCGGAGAAAATGGCCCCAAAAGACCAGGAAAATAGGTTTTCAGCCAATATCTTCTAAAATATGGCAGTTAGAGATTTTCGGTTTAGATAAAAATTGAAGTTCAGGTCATTTTCTACAAAAATGGTCCTTACGATTTTTTTCGCAACAATGATATTTTCTGCAAAAAAATCGGGTTGAAATACCGGAAATTTTGAGACTTGTGAAATATGCAAGTTTTGTACAAAATTTGAGCTGCGGGGTGTTGAAAATCCATTATTTTTAATGTTTTGGATTGTGGAAACCAATTGTAGATGGCGCCACCTCATTTTACAGATTGGGAAAATCCTCGGTGCCATAAATGAGAAACCCTGTAACCAGACACTTTTGATGGATATTTATGTTTCCGAGGGTCTTGTTTTCCTCTCAGATGAGGCCTCAAGATATACTTATTAGAAAAAGCGCTATAAGATTAATTCTAGCGAGATGGACCTCACCAGTGGACCTGAATCTAGTTCATTAGGCTTTTGGTAAGGAAAACTGAAAATGCCTCAAGAGTGAAAAATATTTACCTACCCATAATACTCAGCAACAATTTCTTGCAGATTCTCCGCAAATTTTTGCAAATTTTTTTTCAACCAGAGTGATTGAGGTTTTTGGAATAACGAGTTATAAACGTTCTCCATGTTTCATTTATTATAGAAAAATATATATTTTTTCATTTATTTATTTATTTATCAACGGGAGAACCCAATATAATGATACAAGAATAATACATTATAGACTAAAATATTACATAGAAATTTTTTAACAAAAGTACAAGAGATTTGCGGGCTAATTGTCCGTGAATTGATGAGAAAAGTATATAAAAATACATTGCAATTATGACATGAATCTGTTCGTCACCGCAGTCATAATCTGATTCTTGGTCAAGAACTTCTTCTGGGTCTAGAGCTCCCTTTAGCTCTACCTCGTCAACAACCTCTTCTGAGTCTACAGTTTCCTCTAATTCCACCTCTTGGGATAACATATTATCGCCGTCTTTATAATTCGAACACTGGCGTGACTCACATGAACCACAAATAGATGAGCAGACGACACGAGCGCCACGTAGAGCACACGCGCGGCGAACGACGGAGGAACGAAAGTAATAAACTATAGCGTATACATTTATATACAGGGTGGGGCAATCTTCTGACATTGGAGGATTACATTGTTGTGGTGAGAGATAGAACTTCATAGTTTTTTGTGAGCTATAACAGTTACTGAGGGCACATTTTGAAAATACTTTCGATTCTACAGGGTGTTCCAAAACCACGTAGCAGCACAAACTTACATTTTTTTTAAATGGAACGTACTATATTTTGTTTAGGAATCGAAAAGATCTCACCGAGAGCGTTACAAAAATATAGCACTCTAATATATTATAAGGGTGTTTTACAAAGATATGGCCAATTATTAGCAAAAAAGACCTCCTCTTTAACACTCTGCAGAACAGTAAATTAAAATAAATCAACAGGTCTTTGTGTTCAAATGTTCAAATACACACATCATTGGCTGTGCCTAGTATTAATTACTTTTTTCATCGGTGGCTTCTTTAATACAGGGTGAAACAAAACGCAAATCAAGCAATATCTCAAAATTTTTGAATGAATCACCCTATAAGTCTTTTTACAATTTGTTAGTACAATTGATAAACTTTCAAACGACGTAGTAAACTTAGGGCATTAGTTAATGGAAAATCGTAGATATTTTATGATAATGGTCAAAAACAAGTATTTTACGTACACAAATAAAGTGGTATTAAATTTTTACATGCAAGCTCTTGTAAATTTAAACATTTCTATAAGGCATATATTTCCATCGTAATTTCGGATGCATCTACAATATCTAATCAATGAAATGAAATGTTTGCTAATTCCGTAGGTACCTACCTGGAATTACCAAAAATTTCATATTTATTCATGTTTCACTTTCAAGAATTGTTATTATAGGCTTGTTTGAGAATGGGCGAAACATAATCAAGCCATATTTTTTATTATATCAAGTGGGCTACTATCAAAATAGTATCTGCTACTAAATGTCAAAGAAATATTGCTGTATTCTTCGTTTGTGTTTAGGAAGTTGATTTAAACACAATAGTTAACTTGTGGTTCCAACAAGATGGAGCATCTGTATATCAGAAATTTTACCGACAGGTGGATAGGACGTGGTGGACCAATTTCGTAGCCTCCTCGATCTTCAGATCTCACACCGATGGATTTCTTTTTATGGGGATACATCAAGCAACTTGTGTATCAAACGTAACGCATTTTCCACAATAACTCCATCTATGTTGGAAAGAGTAAGATCCTCGTTTTTGAAAAGTTTTGTATGGAAGTAAATGATCGCCATTTTGAACACTTAGCATAAACCACTATACTTTTTATAGGTCAATGTTCATTTATGTAAATGTGAGTGTTCTTATAATGTTGGCTTTCATAATTGTTAGTTTTTCAAAAATAGAAAAAGTTGGAAAATGAATTACAAGCTTGCATTTTACATAACTAAGATATACTGTTTGTGGTGACTGGAGTAATTATTTCGTAAATACTACAAACTGCTTTTATATTTATTAGTACCTACTATAATGACATTAGCCTACTTACAGTAAACAAAAATATTTCTTCCAACATAATTCCTTCTTTCCTTCCTCTAATGGTAAGAATAGAAGTCAAAGATATTTTAGATGCATCCAAAATTACGATTAGAATGTATGCCTTAGAAATGTTAAAATTCACATGATGTTGCATGTAAAAATTTCATACCATTTAATTTATGTATGTAAAATAATTGTTTTTGACCATTATCATAAAATATCTACGATTTTCCATTAACTAATGCCCTAAGTTTACTACATCGTTTGAAAGTTTATTAATTGAACTAACAAATTGTAAAAAGACTTATAGGGTGATTCATTTAAAAATTTTGAGATATTGCTTGATTTGCGTTTTGTTTCACCCTGTATTAAAGAAGCCACAGATGAGAAAGTAATTAATACTGAGCACAGCCAATGATTTGTGTATGACATTTGAACACAAAGACCTGTTGATTTATTTTAATTTATTGTTCTGCAGAGTGTAAAAGAGGAGGTCTTTTTTGCTAATAATTGGCCATATCTTTGTAAAACACCCTTATAATATATTAGAGTGCTATATTTTTGTAACGCTCTCGGTGAGATCTTTTCGATTCTTAAACAAAATATAGTACGTTCCATTTAAAAAAATGTAAGTTTGTGCTGCTACGTGGTTTTGGAACACCCTGTAGAATCGAAAGTATTTTCAAAATGTGCTCTCAGTAACTGTATTAGCTCACACAAAACTATAAAGTTCTATCTATCACCACAACGATGTAATCCTCCGATGTCAGAAGATTGCCCCACCCTGTATATACTGGTTTTTCCCCGGGGTATCAAAGGTATGACTTATATACATCGATGGAAAGGTGGGAATTCCCCCATTACACTAGTTAAGGTGTTAAAATGTTAGAAATAAAGAGCAGGGAGAAAAAAACCACCAAAAAAGTGCGTTTTTTCCTTGAGCCCGCGTTTCCTAATTTTATTGAAAAATGGACAACTTCGTCAAAAAAAGTAATTGCACCATCGGAAGGTAGACATTCTTAGCTTTCAAATGATGTATCATAGAGACCAATCGGATCATGTATAAATTTTTAATTGATGGTTGTTCACAAAATTTTCCCGCAAAAACAGCAAAAATTTGGGATTCAATAAACAACGATTAAATGAAAATTAAAAAAAATTAGGGTATACAAATTTCAGGGATGACAAAGGACCTTATGAGGACCCATAATCGAGAAAATTTTGAGTAAATTAATGCAATACAAAAAAAATAGGGACAAATCCCTGGCGAGGTCAAAATTGCCCGGGAGCAGAAAGTTTGACCCGTGTTCCGATATGGCCAAAAGAGTTAAGCGTGACTCAATTCACAGGGTATGATAGCAGCAGAATTTCTCTTTCACCTGAATTTTGAATCATGAGAAAATATGCATTTTTCACAAAGTTATTGAATAATTTGTCCCCCCGCTGATGTGTAATTACACGGAGTGTGCTCTCCGGCATACAGCAAAGAAGCTCATTATTCGAGGTGCGTTTGGTGCCGTTTTTCTCAAAACCGGTCAAATTTTCGAGAAAAATCATGAAGACCACTTTTGTAGAAAATTAACTGAACTCTAATTTTTATTCAAACCAAAAATCTCTAACTGCTATATTTTAGGAGATATTGACTGAAAACCGATTTTTCTGGTCTTTTGGGGCCATTTTCTCCGCCCTCGCACGCGTTTTCATGCAGAACTTTGTCTCATGTTTAATGAGGTACCAAATGCAACTTCCAACCGGAAGATGAAAATAGGGCGTAATTAATGTTAACTTTTTTCCTTTATTTACTGGAATATAAATGATGGCGGGTAGTCAAGCAGCCATTGAAGCTTTGAGCTCTTGAATAATCATAAATGGATGGTATGGAAATGCCTAGAAAAACTCAATGAATTAGGCAATGAACATGGTAACCCTACTGTGAGCTCCACATCGGGCTGGATAAAAAAATTGAATAGCAGATAAGCTAGCAATGGAAGAAAACGCATCCATTCACATACTTGGGGAATGCACAGCCCTTGGGTTCTTGACTGAGAGAGGTGGTAGAAGAAAAATACACGCTTACTAGTCTGTGAAACGTTCTGAGTAGAAGGAGGCATAATAGATCTTTTAGTTTTCAGTAAATGTCCCTCCAATCGGTCAAACGCGATTTTTGGGATTAACTAGTCTATCTGAAGAACGATACAAATAATTAGCTTGTCCTATACTAAACTGGTAATTTATACTAGTCTAAACTACTTCAAACTGCAATTTAGCTAGTTTAATCTCGTTAGATCCAGCCAGCTCCTCCTGGTAAATCATATCTCATATCATATTAGGCTAATTGCAACAAATTTTTTTGGTGTTGTGTTGTGAACAATTTGAGACGCTTGGTGTTTGTTATTGTTTATTTAGGACTCATTTATGTTTTTCGTTATTGTGGATAAGGCTTCATCAGGTGGACACGTAGGTCAAAAAGAGTGGAGGCAGAGATTCTTAGCAGAGGCTTTTCAATGTTTTGACAAAGAAAAAGTATTTGGCACGAATACAACAAGTAGAAGAGGTGGAAATGGAAGGCGTCAAGAAACTTACCGCACGGAATGGAGACAATACGAATAATATAATGCACCACCTCTGA
>CAJUYH010010178.1:0-12642 GCA_910591685.1 Galerucella tenella
AATAATTTCACCAAAATGCAAAATATATTTTAAACTGATCGAGAAGTATAAATGTCACTTTTGACATTTCGTTCATTTCGAAGAAATTTAAATTATTTTATTCTGACTTTATTTTAATACGATCGCGCAAAAAATGGTATAAGCATTTCGAACGTTAAGAGTACAACGTTTGCATGTAGATTCCTCTCGTATAATTGGACAAAATGATATGAGGATTAAGGGGTCTAGCACATTTACTTTCCGAAATACAGGGTGTTGAAATTTTGAAAACTTGAATGTTTTAATTCGATAACTTTGAAATGGATGGATAAATTGATTTGACATTTGGCAGGTTGTTTTTAAATGTAAAAGGGCATATTTTGATAGGAATAGTAGTTTGTGCAACTAGTGTGGATATGGACAATCCACAGGAGTCGAACAGCATATTTTATCTACGACCCACTTAAGAAAAAATCTAGAAAATAAAAATTTCTATAAACTGTAATATAACTTCAAATTGAAAATTTAACAATTCAATTTTATGTTTCCTCTAATTTTTTTGTGGTAAACGTACAGTTCTTGAATGTCCAATTTGTATAATGCTACGGTTTCCCTTTTTAAATATACGATGCTGTTATAAGTAGATGTTGCCAGTCGGACTCCCTCATGAAGGGTACTGTACCATTATCTATAATAATGAATATTCTGCTAAATATTTCAAACGTCTACCTGTTGTCGTTATTAATATCAAGCAGAATAATTATTTAAAAATAAAATTAACAATAAAAAAAACTTATTCACGGGGAATCGAACCCGGGTCTACCGCGCGAGAGTCTGGTTTGCTTACTACGCGACCACCGAGGAATATGCAAATTGTTTATCTATAACGTCAGATGTATTACATAATTTTTGCTTAAAAGGAACTAAAGTTTCTACCGTGTGTCCCGCGACACGTTCTACCTTTTTTTAAAGACAGCCACAACTTCTGACCTCTGTTCTCTTTTGCGTGATTCAGGATCATTTTCCGATAAAGCTCTTAAAAATATGAGCGATGCTCATTAGATTCGGAATGACGTCTAGACAAATGTATCGAATGTACGTATTAGCAATTGTTATCAACATGTCACATTAAGTAGTTTTTAAGGTATTAATTGTTAATAGATATCGCTGGATAATTATAATTATTCTAACGCTTTATAAGTTTTAAAAATACTTTTCAAAAACTGACCGCTCAATTAAGAAGCAACAACTACTTCCCGGGCTATAGGCACCGACGGCTATTGAATTACATTTCAAAGTCAAACGGGGTTGATATATCCGCAAGATATTTAACACCAACCATTCTGGTTTGTAATAATTAGAAGAGACCAAAGATTACAGAATAAAATATAAGATGTTTCACTCTAGGGCGGTTTGATTCAAGTTGCTGTCCGAAACGGACGCCGCTCTCATAAATTATGTTTACGATTCGCTTTTGTTGTCAATAACGAGATCGGTAGATACCAGAACAGTTCGAAGAGCTTATTTTATTTCAAGCTATACAGGGGTAATTAGAGAAATATATATTTAAATTAATATGATTCTTTATCAGAAAGGTTTATTTTTAAATGTTAATTATTTCGAAAAATGTTCGGGATATGAATTTGAAAAGGTGAGTAAAAAATAAATTTGAATTTTTAAAATGAATCAATTCACAGCTTTTATCCAGCAGGTAATTTTGTGATACTTATTGATAATCTATCAGGTATTTATCACAAATTAAATTAAATATACTCATTAGCCACCAGAATAATAGGGCCACTAAATCTTAAATTTTTATCTTTAAATAACGCGTATTTTTTAGATTGACTAGTTTAAAACAGTAAAAAGAGAAGCAGCTGCAGGACTTTATTAAATTTTTTTATAAATGTTGTAAAATACAAGTTTGGATTTTGGTTTATGTGTTAAATTTAATCTATTGTCTTTCAAATCTTTCAATATACATTTGAGAGTAAAATATATACGGACTCTGGTGTAGAGACTTGCATAATATTTGAAAGGAAATTGATTACATGGACGATGAAAAGAAAATTTAGTAAATTCGTTAAAAAGGAACTGACCAATTCCCCTTTGGTTAACTATAGAATTGAATTTTTCGATAAATATATTTTACATCGCAATAACGTTCTCAACAATGTCCCTTGATGGTACACATAAGCCACTAAATTCATCCTTCTTTGTCGTGTAAGCTTTTAGTTTACAGAAAAAAGTTTCTCTGTTTATTAAATTATCAGCCGAATGGGCAAGCTTTAAGCATGTTTCACATGAATGTTGTATTGGACATTTTTTTAACAAATACCCCGTAACATACACTAAAGCATTTCCTTCTGGGCTTGATAGATTTTGGTAATCTGTTGTAAACACTTTTAAAGGCACATTTTTAGTTTCTATAGGAAAATAGGAAAAGTGAACTGTTCTAGGCATTCTTTTGTTATTTCAGAACCAATAGTTGAAAGAACTTCGTTAACGTCATCCATACAGTTTGTGCCTTTAATACGATCAAAACATTTTAGAGAAAATAGCTTTTTAAACGCGCTACAAAATTGTACGGGGGTTGGATTTTTGGCATTACCACAGCAACTTCGTATTTGACCAAAAAAAATTTCGAGGCAATCCTGATTGAGGTTTCGTGTAAGTAAAAATTTATATCCTCGCCATTTTAGACTTTCCCATAATGACAGAATCGGAATGTTGTGTATAAAATATCTTCCTACTCCCGCGCTCCAAACGGTGGCCAGTAACGTAATTTCAGTACACATCAGCTAAGATTTCCAAAAAAATGCGAACAAGCCCAACTTTATGCTTTATATTTTTCTCATTAGTCTGTTAATTTTTTGTGTTTTCTTGCTTAATGTACTTGTTTATATAATTTCCTTATTATAAAAATAAATCCGTAATTTTGTATTTGCAAATATTACAAAATATTTAGTGTTTAAGCTTTGCTGTTAAAGAGAAAAATATTGATATGATGTTTTGCTCATTTCAACAATTAATTAATAAATTTAAAAAATCTATACAACATAAATATAAAACACGAACAACCGATAAACACCTTTATGAAATAACAGCGCTCGACAGGCGATACGTACCGTATAATATGCCAAATTAAATCAAAGTAAAGACGTAGCGACGTACTGTACCATCCAAGTCACCAGACAGTCACCAGCGGCATCGGTGCTTTACGCGATAAATTCGAACAAGTGAAACATCTTATATTTTATTCTGTAATCTTTGGAAGAGACAACCGTCCGAGAGCTCTAAGAGCTTAATCTCGGACTAAGGAAGACACCAAAATCATAATCAATACATGTCTTCCAGTAACGGAAATGTAAAAGTCGTGACAATAGCGACATCTTCACCTCCAATAGAAAAATCTGACAACAGGCCTCGTGGGCTTGAAACAATAAAGTATTATTACAGTTTCCTGTGATATTGTCGTATTTAATAAGGCGTATTTAATAAACGGTTGGAATAATTATAATTATTCGGCGATATCTATTGGTAACGCGCTTTATGTTAATTTTTGCAATAAATTTAAAAATATTTTTGAATAGATAATGACAAATCCTTTCAAAAAATATATCACAGGCCACTGCTTCTTATTTAAAAAATTGAGCTTATAACAGGGGTCAAATGCAGGGATGAACTTTTTTCATAATCTAAATCGAATCGGTTTTTTATCCTGTTGTTAATGGACACCGTACGAGACCATCTCTCACAGACACACTCTCACACAAATCGGATTTTCTATAAATATTAACAATAACGTAAATAATGAATTTATTCCGTTTGGCTTTTCCACACTGTAAAACCATACATCGTCGAAAGTATATCCGGGAATCGTATCTTTTTAAAAAGGATGATTTTATTTATTTATTGTATAAACATTTTTTTCTGAAGAATCCCGAGTTGAAAATTAATGTATATTTTTTAATGTTCACGTTATTATGCAAGTCTGTTTGCTAATGATGTAAATAATGTCGTTTCAAGTGCAATGAAATCATCTGTAAAATAAGATTTCGAAACATAAAATCTTGAAGCGATCTTACATTTTATTTTGTTATATCGTTAAAATATCATTGTAATAGGGTACAAGCATAAATTTTGTTATTGGTGGGAATTGACACCTTATCAGGTCTCCTAACACCTTGCATGCCTATTTTTTCAAAAAAATATAAACTACTTTTAAAACGACTTTAAAAATCATAAAATTTGAAAGTCCGCCAAAACGCGCTTTACGTCATAAAGATGGCTGCCCCATGGTTTACGTTCTTATTCGTGTATCACGCTCTGAGTTCTTGTGACCTAATTTGTTTCTGAAAGCTTTAAAAATGGATAAAGCCGAAAAAAAACTTTGTATTCCAAGTATTGCATTGTTCCAGTGTGTAAATCAACGTCTATTAAAACTCCATACAAAATATTTGTTACTTTACCTGGTGGCGCAAGCAAAAATACACTTAAGAGAAGGGCATTACTTTCGTTTGTGAAGACCATTTTGATGTAAATACCCACTTCTATGCTGGTAATTTTTATTCTTAAATAGTTTGAGGTTATGTACTGTAGTGAATTTAAAAAAAATTATTATCTGAATCACCACAAAAAAAAAATACTTTTACTTATTCTTTTTATATTTATTTTGTTATAACCTTTTTTTTAAAGGAGCAAGTTCATACACAAAAGAAAACAGAAATATATTAACTATATATAATGAACTTTTGACAATTTAGCAATATATAAATTCAATTCTTACTATAGTCCGAAAGAGAAAACTTTTAAATCCAATAAATTGTTCAAAATGTTAACTTCTTCATCGTCCAACCAAATTCACTCATATCTTCCAAATTACCACTTAAATTTTTCTAAATTCCATTGATCTGTTCACACAAATCTCTTCTGCATCTATACAATTGTTACTTTTTTTTTTCTTCCAAATTTTATTGATTTGTTAACACAAATCTCTTCTATTTCCTTTTAATTTCTACTGTTATTTCTAATTAGAAAATTTTCTTTCTGACTTTTTTACTTTCTTTCAAAATTCTTCTTTCAAAACCAAAACAATTTTTTTTTTTTTTCGTAACCAACCAATTTTTTGTCACTTTTGGCAAATGAATAATTTTTACATCTCTCATATTTTTTTTAAATATAAACAAAAACATTGAAATTTTTCCTATTTTAATTTAAAATGAAATTTTATTAATTATTATCACACTGTCTGTGTTAAAATGATGTAAGTATCAATTTACGTATAAATAATTATAAAATATGAAATACTTAAAAATTTCAATGTATTTTACACCACATTTTTTTTTTATAAACTATATTAAAACAATTGTAACAATTCTAATTTTCAAACTTCTTCAAACTTAAACAGACATTTGACAAACCAAACCATTTAGGTAATTAATTGAAAATTTTAAATGGTAAAAATTAATTCTATATTTTTTTTCTTGAATAATATATATATCATGACAGTACCTATATGTATAAAAACCATAAAAACATCATTTTCTTACGACCACACATCGAAATATGGTTGGTATATATTATATAAATAAAACATAGTTTAAATCGCACTTACGATAATGCTTTAACTCCTCTTATTTCCTCTGCATTAAAGCAGCTGTTTGACTTCATAAATTCAAGCAGCATAAATGAGTCTACTTTGGATAAGTTATCAGTTTGTGCTTTCACAAAACCTTCGCTAGCCATATCTTTACTCACAAAATATGAAAGAATCGTCACTGAACACTGAACTAGTAAATAAAATATATTCTTCCAAAAGTTTTAAAATATCCTCGGAAATATCGAAAATTTATGTCCACTTTCCACTTTACGTTGACTTTTAGAAATAAAAAAAAGCACACACAAACACGTAATGGTCTCAAACAAACATATAAATGATATTTTTACATCGATGAAGCAATAAATAGTTAATTAAAATACAATATAAATAGACAACAACACATAACCTAATGCAATACCTACCATATTGACATAAGTAAACACAAGAGATATGACATCACACGTATAATCGGTAGCGTTCGGAAATCCTCGGGTTTTGGTCGGAAAGTGCATTGAAATTTGGATTTTATTTTAAAATTTGGGAGTAATTCCAAAGGAAACTGGTTTATTTCCTATTATTACTAATTTTTGAAATCATATTTACTATTATAAATTAATATCCAAGCAAAATATGAAATATGCGTGTACTCTATTGTTTTCCGTTTCATCCATACAAGAACTCTTGAAGGTAATATAATTTACTAAAGAGAATTGGAGTCGAAATAGACCATAAGGAGTCTATATTACATACCTGTCATACCTATAGTAAAAAAATTGCTACAGGTCTCCTATGACTGGGTCTGCATCCTGCAATCTCTAATTCGCTACTAGTGTTTTGGATTTAGGAGAGTTTCTTCTTTTGTCCATTAACCAATTAGTAATCTCTGTTATCCCGTGCGAATTTAAAGTACAGATGCTGCTTCCCACCAGGAACAACCCTGTATTTACATACCTTTCCCATGATATTATTATAAAAGAACAATGCCCCAGAGTATTGTAATGTACTAGTGACCCGATCCATCTTGGTTTAAAGATGCCCACCGCCATTTTGCAATAAAAGTAAAATCACAGTAATTTTGAACATGCCGCCAAAAACTGTAAAATTACAGGAATCTTCTTTTTCGGCTGTTAGAGAAGTTCTCAACCACCTCAAAGGTGTTAGAGCTACTGACGGGACGTTCAAGGTGGCGCCACCCGTACAAATAGGGGGCGCCACAGGTCAGTTTCTCATCTATAAGTAGGTTATCGGTGATGCAGAGTGCGAGTGGGCCAGAGAAAAGAGCCCACCTCGATATTTGCCAGTATTCCTTAGATTTTAAGGAAATTTTGAAACACGTCGATTTTTGTTCTGATAGGGACACATTTTTACGAAACAGGCATCTTATTTCCATTTCATCAACCCCTTATTTTTTCTGTCTGGCACATCATTAGAAAGTCATTTAGATGGAGTATTCCATTTTTTTCGATATTTACATCTTTGCAAAAAAAAGTCTTAAAATGTAAAGTACAACACCTCTTAAAAATGAAACGCAACGCCTATGATTTGCTAACTTGTCATTTTTTCACATCAAAAGTAAAAAAAACAAATATTGCAATATTATAATTAATTTAAAACGAAAATTAGCTAAATTAGAATTGAATTATTGAATAACATGTTGAAAATGGTGTCCATCGACCATACAATTGTAGAGTCCCTGTTCGGAATTACGTCAAACGTTTTGAAGCATTTCAGGAGTTATTAGACTGCATTCATGTACTATTCGTCGTCTTAGTTCTTCCAACGGAGTGGCTTCGGTTTTTTAAATTTTGATCTTTAAATAACCCCACAAAAAAATCGAAGGGTGTTTAATCGGGAAATCTTGCAGGCTATTCAATAGGGCCGCTCCTTTCAATCCATGGCCTAGGAAAACGTTCATTAAGATATTGCCTTACAGCTCTAATGTAATGTGGAGGTGCGCAGTCTTGTTGGAAGAAGAGATCATCATCTTCTAAGTACCTATTATCATTTTGGATTATATCTGTGAGAGCAGGATCAATAGCCTCCTCTAATAATTCGAGATATGTTTCTCCATTTAAGTTGCCATCAATGAAAAATGGCCCAACAATACGATCCCGTAAATTCCTGCCTACACGTTCAATTTAAGAGAATGTTGGGTATGTGTTTCGAGGAATACTCTAGGATTTTCGTCAGCTCAGTAGCGGCGATTTACGGTACCATTTACAAAAAAGGAACATTCATCCGAAAAACAAATAGGGATGAAATTTACGAACGGTAATGCGCTAAAAAACAGATTTTCTTGTGCTTGCTGTAGGATCTAAATTAATATGACCTAAAATTGGTACTTCTGCCGCTTCAGTGCTAACCCTATTTTCATAGTTCCTTTTTTGATTAGCTACTGACCCTGTTTGATGAAATTTTATCATTAGCTGTGCTGTAATAGATATGAGTGATGAAGTTGCTTATCTTCATGAAGCTGATTAAATAAATTCCCTGTTCTTCCAATGTGTTGTTTAGAAAATATATAAAAACAAATTTCTTCTTGCAATTCTAAGACCCCATAACTCAGTAATGAAGTCTTGTAAAAAATATTGATACAGAGAACTACCATTATTTTTGCCTTGTGTAAGTACCTACCTGTGTAACAAATTAATTTGATTTTATCTGCCTTACTGTAGTATAATCAAAGTATTTTTATTTATTCAATGGGATAATCAAGTATGTTTTAGTCTCAAATTAGTTTTTTACTACAATAATAAATTTAATAAACCTGTTGCGTATCGTATCGTTTTCGGTGTCCTTGGAGAGAGACAAAACATTTTTATTTATGTTAGGATGACAAATTCGAGTGTTTTGGTCATCTGAGAGAGATCACTGCACTGTACTGAATTGGCATGGCATCTGTATGACTAACGTTTCGCCAGGACTGGCATTGGCTAAAGTGACTATATTCGTAACATTTATTTATTTCATAGCATATTTAAATAATCTGAATTTTAAATCTTGTTTTTTTATGATCTTTTTTGTTCACTTGATTTAATATTTTTCCGTTTAGTTTGTGTATTTAGTGTGTGAATTTAACTTAATATTACGTTATTTGTTTGTTTTTGATAGGAATGAAATCATAATGTTTTTGGATATTTTTATTTTAAAAGTTTCGGTTTCGGTTTACTACTACTACTACTAAATGTGCAGACGAGCCTTGTCCTGGACAACTCAAGCCAAGGTTCCGGCACTGAGGCCACTGGCGGGCCCATTGTGCCATTCCTGCTACCTAGACATCCATGAAGCCGAGCCCTTCAATAAAGGCCACAACCTTTTTCAATGGATGTCTGCTTGTGTCTCCAGGGGCCATAACAGGCACTCCGAAGATTCCCCTGCGTAGTACAGCCCAGTGTGGACACTCTAAGAGAACATGGACTGACGTTTCGTCAGTCATGCCGCAACCCCTACATAGGGAACTTTCCTCTACTCCCAAGTTGTGGAAGTGTTTCCTCATACAGCAGTGCCCTGTTAGGAGTCCTGCTATCTTCCTTAGCCTACTCCTTGGTAGTTCAGTAGCTGCCCTGGCGTGTCCATCAGTCCATCCCTTCAGTAGAAGTTTGGATTGTCTAGGACCCTGCAGAGCATTCCAATGAGCGAGGTGATGATTCCTCAGCCACTTCTTCGTCTCCTTGCGTATTTTTTGTTTTGTTAGGCCCGGGGTCGGGCCCGGGCCGCAGGAAGGAGCTGCCGCCCCTTCCACAGCCAGTGCATCCGCCATCTCGTTGCCTTCAAAACCAGAGTGGGCTGGTGTCGTTCTCGACATTCTTTAGCAAGTCCTGAGTTGCTGGTATACCCACTCATGGCTTTAATTGCTGCCTGACTGTCGGAGTATATGGTTATGCGTCGAGCCACATAACCTCTGTCTAGGTTTATCTGTGCACATTCCAAGATAGCATATATCTCGGCCTGATATGCAGATACACCATCACCCAATGGTACACAAACTTGTGTTCTTGGATTCCTGGAGTAAATTCCAGCCCCTGCTCTATTACCGGAGCATGAGCCATCTGTGTACCAGACGGTCCCATTAGGTTGTGTATTCCTCTCTTTTTCCCAGGATTCTCTATCCCGGATCATGGCCCTGTATGGGGTAGTGAAGTAGTACGCAGGCATTCATCAGCCGCTCGAGCCAGAACTGGAATATCTTCCAGGAGCCGGAGCTTCTTCACGTGCCTGCACTATTCCCCTCTTCGCACGTATCCCAGCCGTTTCAAGCGCAGGAAAGCCCTCCCCGCCTCAGCCTCGATCACATGGTGTAGAGGCCGAAGACCAAGGATCACTTCCATCGCAACAGTTGGTGTAGTCATCATGCAGCCAGCTGCTCCCAAACTGGCTCGGTTCGGTTTAATTGTTTATCTGCCTGAAAAGTAAAGACAACTAGACAATCAATGAAAATATTATATAGCTCTGTATGAGATAAGATATTTTAAAACAATATGTTGTTCACTCGTAATTCTGTACAACAGTCGTCTTTTATATTTTGCATATAGTGCTAGAAAAAAACAACAGATAAATCTCCACGAATAGAAATGCATTTCGAAATATAGTTGTTGAAGGCGTTGACTGTATCTTCTGGAGAATGGAACCTTTGACAACTCAGTTCATTCTTAATTTTTGGAAAAGTAGGTTTGGACTTAAGCCTGGGTCTGTATGGAAGATGATAAAACAAATCGATGCTTTCTTGCTTTAAAAACTCAATTATTTTTTGAACTGAGAGAGAACTTGCATTGTCTTGGTGTATGATCATTCGTCGTTAGGGGTTGGTTTTTCGAAACTGAGCAACTACTTTAATTTTAATCGAATAGTGGAAGAATTGGCGTCGATTTTAAAAGTCTGGGCTGTAAACGTGCGAAGAAAAGATGTAACAGAGTTTAAAGAAGAAGACAAAAGTGTTTTAATCAACAATCGTGAGCTGCCCGCGATTCTATACGACATCTGCCAGTAAGAGCTCAATACAAATATTTAGTTATATTTAGCCTAAACTATTGACTTTATGGAAAAATGTAGATACATAAATTGTAGGTAATTGTCTCTAGTTTTATCTTGTGTATAACTATTTCTATCGTAACATAAGTCGGAAAGGAGGTATTTTCAAAAAACTGCTTTTAGTCGCCATGTTTCCAATATGGCGACAGGAACGTCAAAAATACGAGGTGACAAAGTCAAAATTCAAAAAGAGCACATAAAAATCTATAAAATTATTAATTTTCAAAACTCCCGGAAAACTATCCAGGTAACCACTCTTTTTCGAACCAAATGATTTTATTATACTGCATCTGCGCGAAATTGATTTAGAGATTTGTAGGTTGAATTGAAAAAATTGAAAAACTCAAATCTAACAAAGTTTACCCAGTTAAGAAGCATAAAAAAACAATTATTGTATTCTTCGAAAAAATTTGCAAATATTTGATATTACAAAAATTTTTGTCCATATTATATCTACTCAAATAACAGGCGGGGTAGAGTGGGAACATTTTAACGTGTTTACTTTTAATATCCTGGACCTTGAAAAAGCTTTCGATAGTGTACCACAAAAAGCAGTATGGAGTAGCCTAGAACAAAGATCGGTTCCAAAGAGTCTAATCACACGAATAAGGAGTCTGCTCAACCAAAATTTCAGCTACGTCAGGAGACATAACCTTGAATCCGATATATTTAGAGTCAAAGACGGACTTAGACAATGTGGAGTACTGAGTCCTCTATTGTTTATTATTGTGATGGATGACATCATTAGGGCAACAAAAACGTACACTAAAAAGATACATATAGGATACAACAGGTTAAAACTAATAACATTGTCTGAGTGTGCGTTTGCAGATGACCTAATGATTTGTGCACCCAGCGAAAAGGATTTGCAAAGAAATCCAAAAATATGGGAAGAAGAACTGAAGAGGAAAAACTTGAAAATAAACATACAGAAAACAATAGTGATGACCACTGGATCTGAGGATAAAGAAATTAATTTAAGGATACAAGAAGAAGAAATCGAGCAGGTAGACGTATTTAAATACCTTGGTATAAAGATAAATAAAAACGGAAATGATGATATTGAAATAAATGAAAGGATCACCAATGCATCAAAACTGTATTATTCATTATCAAGATCATTTATAGGATAAAAGGAAATCAGTGCAAAAACCAAAATCACAGTATATAAAACAGTTTATCGGCCAATCTTTACTTATGGAAGTGAAAGCTGGATACTATTACAGAAGTCAAAAAATCGAATCCAAGCAGTGGAAATGAAATATTTGCGGAGAGTGAAGGGTATAACACCAAGAGATCGGATAAGAAACGAGGATGTGAGAAAGGAACTGGAAGTAGAACCAATACTCGAAGTATTAGATTAAGGGTCATCTACCAAATTCGACCTTGCACAATTATGCTTTGTATATTTTTTTGTTTCCCTACGTCCTCACGTTTAAGTTCACATAACGAAAATTTTATTAGAAATATGAAAGCTCCGCAACATGTAGGTAGCCAAGCGGTCAAAGCGGATTTTGGTTCACGTACTACTCTATAAACTTCGTCAGTACTGAACTGGGAGACCGTCGAAACCGGCGAGAGTTGTATCAACAATGGAAAGGCACGCGACTACCGAAGCAGAGAGACAATGTCAGTCATGGAAGGATAGAAAAGCGAGAGATGGATTTTTATCCGATATTTTAGTGGTAGCAACCGAATTTCAATAAGGAATTGTACGGTCATAAGTAATTTGAGGATTCTGAGATTTTTATATAGTATTCATAAAGCTTCAAATTAGACTTCTTATCAATTAGTTTTTCCATTTAATCCATATTTAATTCTTCACAAGGGCTCAAACTTCTCTTAATATGTGTAATTACCTCATGATTCGTATTTTTTTCAACAAAATTTGGTTAGCATTTCAAAGTTTTTATTCGATGAGAACTCTAAGTTAAACATTAATCTACATGATATATTTTTTCCTTAATTTTCAATACATCCATTACCTCAAAATTCTTTGCCAAAAATACTTCGATATTTTGTCAAATCGCTGC
>CAJUYH010010179.1:0-12642 GCA_910591685.1 Galerucella tenella
TTTATTGAAAATTATAGCAGAATTCTAATAAATTTCTTAATTTTTCAAGTCATTTGGTAAACTTGGATATACAAAATACATATTTTGAATATTCAAATGTCAGTATATTCCTCAAATGTCAATAAATTTACTTTCCGCACTAGTGCGGAAAAGTGACTCTTTCCGCACGCTTTTTAGTGCGGAAAAGATTCACTTTCCGCACGTTAGTAGAAAAACTACTATATTGTTATTATTGTTGCATAAAAAAGTAAAATAATTCCAATTTTCATCAAAATGGCTAATTATTCCTTTGAAGAATATGCAGCTGAACAAGATACGCGGAACAATTTCCTAATATACAAAACATCCCAATAGAACTAAAACAATGGGCCTATTCTGTACAACTATCCGTAACAGCTGTAAATTTAACATCGATGTAGTTAAAATCGCAATGTTAAATCAAATTCAACAGCGCGGTTAAAAATCGTATTCTGAACAGCCCGATGTAAAAAAATTATTGACAGCGCAATATTACATCGCAGCTAACTTCACTCATATTATGTTGTAAAGTAGAATTTGCCTAATTTTTAAGTTATTATCCCGATCATGTAAAGCAAGAGGTCAAGGAACCAGAAAAAGAATTTTTAGGTTATTCTTTTATTATACGTAGATACTTCACTATTTATTTATCTTTTTTATTCAAAAAATGGATGGCGTTTGCATTTCATGGAATTTTGCGTGGCTCTTAGTAACAAATTAATTTGCTAACAATTTCTTTATTCAGCCTGTAATAGGCAATGACAAGGACAAGGACAAGGACAAGGACAACGGATTTTGTGAATCGCCTAATATTTTTCTTTCTATATGCATATAATTCCTTTCAAATTATAACCTAAAATTTGGCTTACTTTTCTGTTTCAATATTGCTTACACACTTATCATCGGTAATCTGCCTCATGTAAACCGTATGATATTGTTCATTTTGATTTATTTCCTGAAAATTTACAATTCAACTTATAACAAACAGTGTCAAAAGTCTCCTAACGTCGAATGTTTTGGTCGGTGTTATTTTAACAGCGAATATGTTATTATACATCGATGTAAGTTACATCAAAAGCGTACAGAATAGCTTTTTTCTACAATCACATTAAAAAGTAGGCTTTTTCACTTGCCATCGACAACGAAAAGTTGATGTTTCTTGAGGAGAGTTATTTACGCTCGCCGAGCGTAAAAAATGGTAAAACGCTCGTTGCCCATAACAACCGATACTACAAACACAATTGTATTGACAGTGACAGATATAAAAGTTTGAAACATATTTGAATTGACATATTTAAACTGACAGATTTTAAAAGTTTTTATGATACAAAAAATTTAAGCAAACTAACCTGTACCCCTCCCACGTTGATCGCTTGAGGTGGCAATTAGAAACGCGGTTTTGTAGTAAACAATTTAACACGGCAGGATTATACAATGTACCAGATTTTTTACGATTATGCCTAAAAAACTGACTAAACAACAAACAACATCTAGAGTGCTGGCTCCCTTGTGAGGAACTTTTGAATGAAGAAAAATGGGGTCTACTGGACATGAAATCACATCAGGAGTGCGATTTTCGAAACCATTCGGGAGTGAAACGTATACGAAAAATGGCCATTTTCGTATGAAATTTAAATAACCTAATTTTCGACATGCTCAAACGGTAATCGTATACGAACACTTTCGTATGGCTTGTTCCGAGTGGGTTTATTCCATTCGAATAAATGTTTTCGTGTACGGAAAGTGTAAATTTACATAACCTGGATTGAAAATATTTGTGTTTGGTATGTCATTAATTTAAATAATAAATGATATAATCAGTTATAATATGGCGGCAGGTTTTAATGATTTATTCCATTGAAACTTGAATCTACCATTTTTTAACAACAAACAATAATAAAGGAAAAATGCTAAATAAGTACCGAATATCAAAAGCCAGTTTGGGTTCACCACACTTGATACAGTAGTTGGTATATTCTTTGCATAGAACTACATAGAACTGCATGGATAAGGTATATATTCTTTGCTTCTCAAATGTCATAAGTGACAAGACCATACGATTATGCGGTGTTGCCGGCTGCTAAATTCTTCGTGTTATACGAACGTTTATTCGAACGGTGTTGAAAAATACACATTTAGCACCGTATACGAAAAAATTCATGTGGAAATAACCGTACACGCATAATATTCGTGTGAACTCGAAAATGGCACCCCGTACTTATCTGTAGTTTGATTTTGGCAGGAGAGTTTCTGGACACCCTTTACAGTCATTTACTATGCGAGTTATGTAATACATTTTAAACAGCCTTAAAAATTATATAGGGATAATTAAATCGGAAGATTTAACTTGTGCCGAAACCTCCCACAAATAAAGACAAACATGAAAACGTATAAAGGTTATGAAATCCCACTAAACGGCAGCTAAGGCATTGCATTCAATCTTATGTAAATGAAAAATATTTGTACAAGTATTATCTTCTCCGTAATATTCGCGACGATATGACATTATAAATAAAAGCAATACCCTTCAGTTGTTTATTTTATTTTTGATTAGTTTTAAGCAAGAAATACGATGTAAATTGTAACTATATCTCTACGGCAAACATTGCTGTTTAGAACTAAGAGATCGGAAAATGTTATCTTTGTAATCAGTAATCACTTTAGGAGGCTATAAAAACACGTTTCTAAATTGTTTATACAGCACTAAAAGTAATGAAAACATGATAATACAGGTGAAGCAACATATTTTTCAGAAAAATACACTCTACAACTTATTAAACGCACAACCAAAAAGTTACCTCAATTTTTGGAACTTTAGTTCTTTACGCCAGGTTATGTTTGAGCGACCAGGGGTCACGACGCAAAAGATCTGACCGTTACGCGTTACGTTACGCTACGTTATGTTACATTGCTTCGTTATGTGCCTTGCTTGCGAGCTTGTGCCTCCTTAGTCTCTCTCTCGTTTACGAAGCAGCGATTCATAATAATATGCTCCTGCCGGGATTCGAACCCGGGCCGCCCGCGTGCAATGCGAGCATTCTACCACTGAACCACCAATGCTATATTGAAATTCTATGCAAAGCTGGTATTCGCAGTGCTGGTGATCTACTTGAATTTGTTCGGATAAATTTTCCATAATTTTTTTTGCGCGATTTAGGGGTCTAGCACATTTACTTTCCGAAATACAGGGTGTTTCCTTTTTTAAATATACGATGCTGTTATAAGTAGATGTTGCCAGTCGGACTCCCTCATGAAGGGTACCGTACCAGGGCCGGATGCTCCCGTGTTCCATTTTCCGTCCGTCGTGCGCATGACCTCACTCAAGACCTTTTTTGTATTGCTGAGATAGCAGTTTTGTATGTTTTTCTCTATTTACGCGTTTATTAAATTAGTTACAAAAAAAACTGTAGAAACGAATTATGTTCCAAATGAGCTGTTCTATACCCTGATGACATAAAAGTTTTGAAATTTGTAATACTTATCACTCAAAACTCTTTTTTAACACTGTGAAATTTCTCTTCGAAGTATTAAAACGCGATTTTCATGAAAACGGTGCAAGATAGAGTAAACTGATAGAGGAACTAATTTGTAGAGCACAAAATTTACTACAACACTAGTCAAGGAGGGGAATGCGAGATTGAATAAAAACGCGAAAACACTTTATAAAAAGAGGACTTTTATTCATGCAGTTTTTACACAGGCATATTTCTTCATTTAAATAGTTTCAAAATAGTGAATACCGGATTTCAAGATCCAATTTCATTTCCTACATATCACGTATTCTACATTTTATAAATATTTAATAATTAACAACTCACTCATTCTTTTTCTTATTTGTTGGGAATTAAAACACAATATGTTTTTGTATTTTTTATTTCGACGTTTCGGTAGTGTTCCAGCTACCGTTGACAAGATGAATTAGATTTTTAAACAATTTTTGGTCCGTATCAGACACAACGAAAAAATTTGACAACTACACAATCAATAATATTTTGAACTTTGTTGTCAAATTCAAGGTTCATTCACAGTAGATCATATCTCTGGTAAATTGTAAAATATTTCATTTTATGACATTGTAACAATATGATAGTCTACTAGGAATGGGATCCAGTGAAGTGCACGTTCCAGGAACGGTTTTATTGGGATAGCGCTTTTTTACTTATTTCGGAAATGTTGTTAATAAAGCGCGTGTAAAGCCTGTGTAAAAACTGCATAAATAAAAGTCCTCTTTTTATAAAGTGTTTTCGCGTTTTTATTCAATCTCGCATTCCCCTCCTAGACTAGTGTTGTAGTAAATTTTGTGCTCTACAAATTAGTTCCTCTATTACTTTTCTCTATCTTGCACCGTTTTCATGAAAATCGCGTTTTAGTACTTCGAAGAGAAATTTCACAATGTTAAAAAAGAGTTTTGAGTAATAAGTGTTACAAATTTCAAAACTTTTATGTCATCAGGGTATAAAACAGCTCATTTGGAACATAATTCGTATCTGCAGTTTTTTTTGTAACTAATTAAATAAACGCGTAAATTGAGAAAAACATACAAAACTGCTATCTCAGCAATACAAAAAAGGTCTTGAGTGACGTCACGCGTCTTATTAGGGACCGCCCACTCATGCGCAACATCCTATCTTCGGTGTGTTTATATCGTGGTACCGTACCATTATCTATAATAATGAATATTCTGCTAAATATTTCAAACGTCTACCTGTTGTCGTTATTAATATCAAGCAGAATAATTATTTAAAAATAAAATTAACAATAAAAAAAACTTCCTCACGGGGAATCGAACCCGGGTCTACTGCGTGAGAGTCTGGTATGCTTACTACTCAACCACCAAAGAATATGCAAATCGTTTATCTATAACGTCAGATGTATTACATAATTTCTGCTTAAAAGGAACCAAAGTTCCTACCGTGTGTCCCGCGACACGTTCTTTTTTCTTATTTTTTATTTTGAAGTTTCAAAACGCGCATCAACCCCTATGGTTAATAGCGCCAACAATTAATTTACATTTGATTGATATACATACTAACATTTATATTTTATACAGTAAGTTAACCGCATTCAGGGAAAGTAACAATGTTTTAACGTCACAGTTTTCACCGATAAAAGGGTCAATTCTATAAGAACTGCATGGTTGAACATTAAAGGCACGGTAAATAGTAGTTTGTACAACTAGTGCGCAAAGCGTCACTTTTCCCACGAGCGCAGATCGCAAATCTAGCTAGTGGGAAAAGTGATTTGCGCACAAGTTGTACACAATATTTTTTCTACAACCACATTTATTAATGAAAGAAATACAGTAATTTATATAGATATTTTATTCAAACAGAAAGAACTTATAAATATGAAAAATAGAAAAATTAGTTGAATGTATAATTAATTGTAGTATTTGAAGCTCAGGTAACAAATTTTCGGTTGCAGGTCGAGCCGTTTCGATAATATCAGGACGAGTATTTTCAATGTCCGAATTGGACAACTCAAAAGATAAATTATTTTGATATTGGTTCATAATTCCTAGAATAATGCTTAATTGGTTAATGTTTTTATAATTAATAAATTAAAATAAATAATAAAATAAATAGTTTACTTACTTTTGGTTTAAATTTGAAAATTGTACACCAATAAGAAATTAACTATTAGGTTGAATTGTCAAAAAAAAGTTGACAGGTCATAGGTAGCTTTGTTTGACATTTCGGTGCGGAAAAGTGCCATAGCGTGTACTTTTCGCATTACTTTTCCAACGGTTATCAAAATATTAAGAAAAGGCCTGCTTTACGTATAAAAATTTGTGTAGATAAGAGTGTTTTGCATAGTGGTTGTAGGAAAATGTTTTTAACGTTCTGTTTATTGAATATAACCCAATTCCAATTTTATAACGTCAATATTTAAAGAATCCTTCAAAATAATTCATTTTAACGGTGGTTTTTAATGTGGTTGAATAAAGTAGTGTTGGCAGATCGAACTTGAATCATGTGAACTATTTAAATCGCAAAGTATATCAATGATCCCTATTTCTAACCTATAATCTACTGAAGTTACAGCAAAGTACATAGTATGCGGAGATGTTTAGGAAGGTGGTTACTTCAAATTTGATGGGGTCTTACCCATGCTTTCAGAGTGTTTGGTTCCTGACCCGAACACTCAAATCCCAGTTCCTCCTATCGCATTAACAGAGATAGACAAATGAATAAAAAAAGAAAATGTATAAGAAACATGTGACTTTGAATTGGCTTAAATAGCAACAGCTTGCAATATCCTGTATACTACACAGGAAGCTTTGGAATTTCGGAGAAACATGACATTTTTATAGAACCTGGTATAAAATCAAAATTATTCGTTTCACCACAGAGTATACCATCTAACAAGAGACGAAAGCTTTGTCGGTTTCTTTGAAGTCGGACTTACACGATATTGAGCGGAAATACGTCAAGGTAATTGACAGATAAACTACTTGATACACTGAGAATAGTAACACTACACTAAGAAAAATAGTAGTGTTGATGAACATCCCTCCCAACTAGGTCTATAGAATATTTTTTTAACTACTAACATAAAAACACCTTATTATTCATCTCATGTGTGTAATGAGAAGTGGCTCATTTTTTACCTAATCTTAAAATAATACACGGTGAACTGAGGGGAATGAATGACATTGACAGATAAACTAATTAATTCACGCATGTGCACACAAATTTGCGATCCCGAAAACTACTTTCTTTCGCCTTTTGTTAGATGGTGTACTCTGTGGTTTCACGAAAACAACTATAAGACAGTGTTAACCTTTTGATTGTGCATTGAATAAGTTGCGCAGTGTACTTCCAAAGGCGGGTCTTCTGACAAAAAACCAATCATAGATAACTAAATACGCTCGATACAAAAAACTAAAGTTAAGATATACCATGTTTTATGCTAGCAATTTATCGGATATTCAGCTTACTCATTGCTCTAATTGTCAATCTTGTTTAAGAAAGGTTAGAAGATAGCTGCTGATATGCCCTTATACCCTTCGTTAACGAATTATAGGCTTCTTAAGTTAAAACTTAAAAATAGTTTTTTATTTATAACGAGAGCTTCACACAAAATACATATTGGCTGATTGAAAACGCATATAGAGATGTTCAGGCGGGCCAAGTATAAAATTGAAGATAAATTTCTTACTTATAAATTAACATATGTTGCTAATATTTGAGCTAATATATTTTGCCTATGAAATTTCATCATTGGAAAATGAAAATTATTAAAAGGGAAACTAATCGAAATTTAACCGATCATAAACATCAAAAATGTATGCTTGCTGGCGTTAGAACAGATCTGCAAATCCCTTGAGAACTATGGACTCAGTTGATGATGCAAGTGGGTTTTATATTGTTGAATGATTTATAAAAATATTGGAATCAATTTATCCTAGATTTCCTCCAATAGTTAAATGTAAATTAAAAATAGAATATGCAATTGTTGAACTTAATTCTCATCACAAAACACTCAGTTTGCTTCAATTGCCAGGTAATGCATGAGTATATGTGGACTACCAACAAAATTATTTTCAGCCAATCTATCTTCTCCCAAATTTTTGGTACGAACTTCCGAAAAACACTGTTTATTTACTGCATTAATATTACAATTATCGTCTAATTAGTTGAGCTTTTAAAAGTAAAATATATTATTTTCTAGTTTCTCTCGGAGCATTCTGCGCGGGAACGGTACTTTCTTGGACGTCGCCTGCTCTAAGCCACATCGAATTTATTCCAAATGTGACAGATACAACTTCTCTTTCATCTCCACCCGGTTTTACCGTAAGTTCCAGCGAAGGGGCTGTAATTGCATCAATGCTTACTATCGGAGCTCTCGTAGCAGCAATACCAACAGGATATATTGCAGACAAAGTAGGAAGAAAAATCACAATTATCGTATTGTCAGCTATGTTTTTTATTAATTGGTGCATAATTGGCTTTGCTAGAAACTTAACTACTGTGGTAGTTGCTCGATTTTTTGCTGGTATAGGTTTAGGTAAGTGTGAATATTCAACGGAAATGCGATAGTCGTGGAGTAGAGCAGCACCCCGGTTCTCTTCACATAACGACCAACCTCGTTCTAGTGGCTGAAAACAGTCTATCTTTAAATTTTCGAGGGTGCTGAACATGAATACGACATTCTTTTTTTTAAATTGGGGGGATCATAGTTAAAATTGACTTTTGAACCAAAATGTGAGAAAGCGATCATGCGATTCTCTCGGCAAATAATTATTATTTTTTCACGAAAATTCAATGACGTGTCCTCCAACCAATTCTAGAGATAATGAAACTAGTCCGAAATCCCAAAGCACTGCATTCGAGCAATAAATTGAAGAACATTTTTTTTCGACTTTCTGACTATTTTATTACGTACTATGAAAAATGTTGAGTGAGGAAGTTTAAAATTGTTTATTTCTGAAAACGTGAAAGTTTGAGTTATTATTATGCTGTAGAAAAAATGATAGTTAAAGTGATCTGAGATGAAGTTACGTGAGTTAGCACCAAAAAGAACGACCTACTCAATTGGAACACGCGATCTGCCGACACCTGCGTGAATAAGAGACATAAAACATATAAACATAACCTATCTGGAATCTGGATATCTCCGATAACCACGCTTGATTCATCCCCTCCACTTTATTTCCGACTTTAGTCCAGCTGACAACTCCTCACATCACATTCAGCATCGGTGAAGGGGGAGGAAAAATCTCAGCTCACTTTGAAGTGAGTAAATAAAAAAGAACGCGCACACTACCGATGTGAGCTGAGATTAACTGAGATCTGTCAAAAAGAACGCACCTATTGAAATTGAGATTTCAAACAACTTTCATTTTATAGTGTTTTCCATGGTGTAATAAGGCGTTTTCGGAAACTTATTCCGGCTCACTAACTCGATCCAGAGGGGTCACGTGATGAATCACTCCGATCACCTACCCGGGAACTGTAGTTTACGAACTAATAGGTTTCGTTTTTGATCTGACAGCTAACAAAACATACATCTCTTCTTCAACTTCGTCATCATCTTCGAAAAAATAATCAAATGCCAACGCCGTTAATGTAGCAAGGCCCCTTTTGTTCATGTTTGATAAAAGCAATATATTTCGTTACCACCAAAAGAATTAGGTTATGTTATATTACCCTCCAGTAATGCGAGTTACATTTCAATAAGACAATGGTACCATTCATTCACAGCGGTCAAACTAGAACACGGATAGTGCAGATTCAGCAAGTCTCGAGGATAATCAAAGTTTATAAATAAGATAGGAGAACAATTAATATTCATTCTGGCATAAATCATAGTAGTAACATATATCTTTTCTTTTTCACTTATAATATAAGTTTCATTGTATAAATATATTTAATATAATTTGTTTTTAAAAAAGCAAGTTTCGAATATTAAAATATAATTTGCGCATGCGGTGCCTATGGCGTCTCTACCGACCTACCTCTCGAGGTGGGTTACGAAAAATGAGCCTGGGTCAGTCATCCAGTCAACAACTCGGAAGTTTCCGAACACGGGTAGGCAGCTCGGGTTAGGTAAACGAACGTGCAGGTTAGGTATCGTGTCAACCCGAGTAAGTTTCCGAAAACGCGTATAGAGAACAAGGTGTGCTACCGCGTACGACCAATCAAAAAAAACTTCCCAAACGCCGCCATATTGAAAAATCAGCCTATCAGAATATAACGCGCGAAATCAAACGCTTGACAAATAACTGAATTTGAAACGAAAACAAGAGACAAAATCTTTATTTAACAATAAAGACACTCACTTAATGTTCCAATGTTCTGCGTTAACAATTTATCACAAAAATGAACGATTACAACAAGTAAGATTTGGTTGTGTAGGTTATAGTTATGACAGTCATTCAAAACATTAAACATATGATTGGCAATATGGCGGCATTTTGGAAGGTGCGCAGAATATGACGAAAATTCGTCTTCCGTGGGAGCACACCTTCTTCTCTATTACACCATGGTGTTTTCGACTGGTATGGACTGGTGGCGCACTGAGTCAGTGCAAATGACATCACGTAACTCAGTTGGTTCAAGAAAGTTGACAGTGCAATCAAACACGCGCGTGTACTTCAGAGCAATAAAAAGATAAAGCGCGTATGTGTTGACAATCAACAAAATAACTAATGGCCACTTGCACCGTCATTATAACAGTAGCTTAAAATTTAAGTATTAGTTAATTTTGAATTTTGGCTTGCATCGCAATTTAAGCCACTGTTAAACTAAGCCACCGATTTTGGAGGCTTAAATCGTATATAAACCACAGTAGTATGAATTCTTACCTAAAAAACACACAAAACTGATGTGACTAACGTCAAAAAATAACTCGGTGCGTCTAAAAATGGATTTTTTGGAAGCGGACATTTTCCTTGAGGATGATAGGGATATATTGTAAATACCCCAAATCTATGAATAATCAACTGAAATTTCAAGGTAGCACCCTCAAAAGACCCTATTACTGGGAACAATTGTTTCAGTTATTAGTTTATAAATTGTCAAAGTAACATTCTTGAAAACAATTCAAGAGCAAGAGCTTTACAATTACTATCAATCGTTTCAGGGGCAAATTTTGAATAGAGGAGTTTAAATGGCCAAATAGGGTATATTTGGACAAGAAATCGACTGGCACAGTTATTTTTTTGTTAAAATTCTTTTTGAGCATTGAGAGAATACATTTCTAATAATTTAAAGTATTGGTGAAGATTTTTTTCTAATTATACGCCCCACACACAACCACCAGTCATCTAATTTTTTTATATCCGAAATCTAACCTCAAAATATCATTGTCTGCCGAGACTGAAGTTAGGTGTTAGTACCAACCGATTGTAATTTAGCAAAACTTCCCCAGATTGATAAGTTTATTTTAACCAAGAACCCTTAAATTACGGTGCAAGTGATTGCAATTTAATCGATTATTTAAATTTTAACAGTGTGTTATTTTAAACAGTGAGTTAGCGAATACGGTTCAAGTGGGCATAACAAAATCAAATATAATGGAAAATTTCGTCAAACTAGCGTATTTAATATTGTCGCGTATCCAAGATGGAGCAATTTAAGCCTCAGTGTGTATATTTTCCAATCTCTTGGTACCTGAAGATGTGATAATAGTGGATATCCAGTATTTCAGTTCCTGTTTCCGAAATACGTTGACAAATGTCTATTTTGCATCATCATCCCATTCAAAAAATTCACAGAACAAGTTGAGAATATCCCCCTTGCACACTGTCTTGGTACTAGCAAATATCTTGATGCAAAAAAGTCCACACTGAGTGCAAATATTAATTACCGAGCACCAAGTTCAATCTAGCACGAAACGGCTTAATGCAAGCACAGAATACACCAGCCAAACAAGAAGCGAAAGCCGGCGTAAATCCTTTGATCTTTTGGGGGCAAAATTTCGTGACCTTCAAACTGACATTGACAGGTAACGGATCAAGTTACACTGAGAAAATTTTTAAACAAATGTAAATTAAATGTTAACTATACGCAAAAAAGTGAAACCAAAGATTCTCAAATAATAATAGTTTATTTTTATGACTTGTTTCGACAAAGTTTTAATTGTTAAACTCAATTTATAAATTGTTGAAGTTAATTTAACAGCTCAACAAATATTGTGAAAAATATATAAATATAAGCTTTAGCTTCTGTTTTTGGAGTACCATCCATTAATAAAAATAAGTAGCTATTGTTTAACCAAATGATTCTTATTTTCTATATTGTTATCGAAATTATATGTGTAAGTATGTATTTATGTAGTACTGTAGGATAGGGTAAGTCTAAAAACCAATACAACAATAATAGATTATGTATTTATAATATCAGTTTACAATAGAAATAATTTCAGTAAATATACAACTTGGAAGACTTCTAAGAAATGTGTGAGAAATCTCTTGAATAACCTCTGGCATCAATTTTAAAAGCGCATGTACTACTGAAATGCAGAGAGCCCTCAGGAAGATGGTATTGTGTAGAACACAAGTGATTTGCCTTGACACTATATTTTTTGGGATCACAGGCATACAACTTTATGAATAAATTATTAGTCTTCCAACAAAACGAAGAATGCAAAGAATCGCCAAAAAACTTGCTTTCAAGTCTGGTTTAGGTTACGATTCAATATTTAAAGCTCTAGAAATAAAGTTTCAGGCAATGTCCAATAGATTCAAACAGTGTACCATATGTATTGATGGGATGTCACTAAAAAATCTTGTCTTCTATAGTACTGCACGAAATGAAGATACTGGACTGATTGACATTGGGACTGGATCCAAAAACCTTTTCACTTCAGGAAATCTAACATACCTATTCCTTCTCCATCACTTGAATGACAGCCACGAATTGCACAAGTTTTTGGCGCCATAACTAATAAATGTAATTTTGTAGACTAATTTTATCGTTCAAAACACAAAAAATATATAAATAATCAAAATGCTTACAACAAAATAAAATAACATGTCACTTTGACAGATAACAGGCTCAAAATGGCGACTGCCAGACATGCGCACTAGTCCAGTCATTATATACATTTAAAAGTGAAAATGAACCGAGAGAGCCAAATTTTGGATATCACGTGGGGGATGGCTAGAAAAGCTTAAGT
>CAJUYH010010180.1:0-12641 GCA_910591685.1 Galerucella tenella
ACTTCTAACACCATTTGAATCCACTTTAATATTATCATTGTAATTGAAGATTTTATTAAATATCATAAAAGCGCGGTATTAGATAGAACGTTGTACGTAAACACGTTATGAAGAGAGCGACATTGTTCAACTTGCGTAATTTGCAGAGCTCGCTAGCGCGCACGTTTTGGCAAATATTACGCTTGTTGAACAATATCGCTCTTTTCATAACTAGTTACGTGAATAACTATTTAACTAATAAATAAAGTATGCTTAGTTCGTCTACATTAACATTTTTGCTCAATATCTACCACAGTTGAATACAACCTCAATGATATATTTAGTAAAAATCAAAACAAACAGCTGTCAAAAAATGTAAATATTCAATATAAGCGGTTTTGTCATATTTATTGAAAAATACAGAAATTCAGAAAATTCTAAATTGACAAGATGTTTATAAATATTCACTCATGTATTGAATTGTTATATAGCAGCAATGTTACCTCCCACTACATCTCTTGCAAGACATATAAATGCTCTGTACAGAGGCGTATCATTAGTTGTCCTCCAATTCTGTTCGCTTTTGGCATTAAAACTGATTACAGGTACGTCATTGACCGCCAGGGTGCTTATCTTAATCCAATAGTAATTTAGTTGGGAGAGACTATACCTGCGCGATCGCTCGCCACTACGTTTGGCATTTGCAGTACTTAAGTTTTCATTTTATATTTATACTCGATTTGAAATTGGTTGATAGTAATAAATCATTTTTAGCAGCCGATTCCATAGGCGCACCTACCTGACGTGCCGGTTTGAACCCTATTTATAGTAATCATTATTGTCATAACAGGTAAAAATAATTATGCCGAGAATGTATAGAGCATGTAATAAAGGAGGAGGAAAAAATGTGGCAATTGGATAGTTTACTGGAGAAAACGGTCGAACCACTTATTATCAATTTAGGGGAAGAAGACAGTCCCTCAGATATTTCATTTTCTGATGATGATTAATTTAAAGCGAAGAAATGTAATGACTTACTATAAATTTTATAGAATTTCAAATAGAAACATTTTTCCAAATTTACTTGTTTATTGGTTGCTTTATTGTTATTAGTATTATATTTATTCAAATACAAGGGTAACAAATTATGCCACACATCCGAATGTTCACTAAATTATATAATTATTGTGTTTAATATAAACTTAAACCCACCCGAAAGCACGTGCATGAGTGCAAAACATCACAGGTAGAATCCTACCGCCTATTGTTCGAGCCTCTGGTTAAGCTTTGTATTCGACGCCCTTATCAGATCTACAGGAATGGAAAGTTTAATAAATGCAAAAGGGTCTATACTTTCAATGTATATACTATTTAAAACTTGGCAATTTAGGAGGACCACTTTGTATACGTGTTTGACGGATTTTAATGATTTATTACTATCAACCAATTTCAAATCGAGTATAAGCTAATATCTCAATAGGTTGCGATTCTAGACAGGGGCGTATTGAAATTCAATTCTCAGTTATAAGGGTAGATCCGGTTCTGATCAGGTTTGTTACGTTACAGCATCAATTCAAATAGTTGATATAAATTCCTGTTAAATATGCAACTGGAATTGCCAATTTAAAATATCGATGTCATGAACGTATTTCAAATTTACATATCCGCCGTAAAATAAGTGAAGTGAAGGCACCGTAAGTCCGATCCCATCACGATGTAAAGTCAAATTATTCCAATTTGGAACTTCATTAATCTTGATGTATGCATTTCTACCAAAAGTTAGGTTAGGTTCGGAGCCGATTCCTGATATGCTTCTGTTATTGCCCTTTCAAAATGTTCAATGCTAATACAAAGACTTTTTTCCACTACCAGCTGTGTAGTTGACAATTATTACTTTTTCTAGCCAACTGAGAATTTGAATTTCTCTATTAGTGGTTGATATTTTTTCTATTATTAACCTAGGTCGATAATGGACAAATTCAAATATATCGAGAATTCAGGGATAGTAGTTTAACTAAAGCCTGTGCAACATACTTTTGTATTTCCGGGAGATTGTCCTTAACATATTCACTGCTTTAAATTACCTATCAAGATAAAATTATTTGTATGATAATTTTTTACTGAATATAGTAACCAATCAAATTACTCAATTTCAAGTCATGTGTCAAATTTCATCCAATCACCGCTGTATTGCAGCGATAATACCCTACATGTGGTGTTTTCAGTTTGGTGTTTATTTTTTATTAAAAATTAATTAAACGTCAAACTGACAACTGGATTGAGAATGTCGCGAAGATTTGATATTGCATCTAACGATTCAATTAATTTACCAATTGTACTTTTCACAACTGTAGTTTTGAATAAAAATGAATAATATTTGTTTGATCATAACTAATAAATTATTAAACGTCATCAGATTGACAATCACGCTGAAAGCGTGTTGCTTGATAATAGCCCAAGGCCGCAGGCCGAGGGCTATTATCTTTAAATTATCTCGGTATTATCAATACCATAGGGGTATTACTACTGAAAATGCCATTAGTTTAAAATTCTCGTTCAACCAAAAATGACATATGACATAACGAGTACGTTCATAATATATCGAAAACTGACAGTGTATTTGTCAGTCAGACGGCGGAGTGCGTTTGGGATCTAGGTTCCGACTTAATAGGACACATTAGGTGCAATTCTGTAAGCAAATGTTAAATTTTAACGCACAGTTAAAAATAAGACAATCTTCTAACCCATTTTTGCTAGTCTGTATGCATATTAAGTTTTAAAGTATTAACGGAAAACTCTTTATTGGATACCATACATGTTAAAATTTGAATCATAATCTTGACTATGTATAGATTAAAACATTTATAATAGCATAAACTTTGTCAAATTTAACGGCGTACCGTTAATTTTTAACTACTTCTTATAGAATTGACCCTAATAGCTGTATTCTTTTTACCAGCCGACTATCTCACTTGTAAGAATAATTAAGACAAAGTGAGCTGAGATGAAGTAAGATAGATTGAGGCAAATTTTTATCTAGAAAGAATGCATGACAGTCACCGATCACAATAGGATACACGCATATTCCATATTTTGCTTGGATATTAATTTATAATAGTAAATATGATATCAAAAATTACCAATAATAGGAAATAAACCAGTCTCCATTGGAAATTAATCCAAAATTTAAAATAAAATTCAAATTTCAATGCATTTTCCGACCACAGCCCGAGGATTTCCGATCGCTCCCGATGATACGTGTGATGTCATATCTCTTGTGTTTACTTATGTCAATATGGCCGGTATTGCATTAGGTTATGTGAAGTTGTGTGTTTATATTTTATTTTAATCAACTATTAATTGCTTCATCGACGTAAAAATATCATTTATATGTTTGTTTGAGACCATTACGTGTTTGTGTGTGCTTTTTTTTATTTCTAAAAGTCAACGTAAAGTGGAAAGTGGACATAAATATTCGATATTTCCGAGGATATTTTAAAACTTTTAGAAGAATATATGATAACTATATTTCGATGTGTGATTGTGTGGTCGTAAGAAAATGATGTTTTTATGGTTGATTCCTAGATATATAGGTACATAACCTCAAACTATTTAAAAATAAAAATTACGAGCATAGAAGTAGGTACTTACATTAAAATGGTCTTCAAAAACAAAAGTAATGCCCTTCTCTTAAGTGTATTTTTGCTTGCGCCACCAGGTAAAGTAACAAATATTTTGAATGGAGTTTTAATAGACGTTAATTTACACACTGAAACAATGCAATATTTGAAATACAAAGTTTTTTTTCGGCTTTATTCATTTTTAAAGCTTTCAGAAACAAATTAGGTCACAAGAACTCAGAGCGTGATACACGAATAAGAACGTAAACAAATGGAGTTACACCATGGGGCAGCCATCTTTATGACGTAAAGCGCGTTTTGACGGACTTTCAAATTTTATGATTTTTAAAGTCGTTTTAAAAGTAAAATTTATATTTTTTTGAAAAAATAGACATGCAAGGTGTTAGGAGACCTGTAAAGCGTCAATTCCCACCAATAGCAAAATTTTTGCTTGTACCCTATTATAGCATAACCTCTAATGTTTATACTTCGGATTATAACACAAAAATTTAGTTTATACACAAATTTTTATTTTCAACAGGCAATGATTCCTGAAAGTGCCATAAATGTTGTTGTAGTTAGTATGTGACATGTGACATCAACAAATATCTGGTACAGATCCCAAAAAGTTTTCAACTCACTTCTAAGTTCTATGAAAAGCTAGCTCAATTGGGGTAAGGGGGGAAGAAATTTTCTCAGTTAGTCTCACTTTGTACTCAACTCAAGCCATATTAAAAGAATATATACCTTTTTCTAATTAACTGAGACTAACTGAGTGACCCAATTAATCTCAGTTGAACATGGTAAAAAGAATACAGCATTTATATTACTACCAGTAGTAAACATTTTAAAATTTCAGTAGAAATGTGAAGTTAATCCATTACTACTTGACCTAGATCCAGACTATCGATTTAAATTCATTTATTAGAAATTTATAATTCCCTGATCACTTTCAATGCCATCGTTCGTAACCTTGATTCCCTCTGCTCGACTTTCTGTTTGACTGATTGATGTTGTTTATTATTTTTTAACGGAAATCTCATCGTTGCCAAATTCCGGGAGATGTAGGGAAAGGACGGACATAGCGGCTATATTCTTAAGATAACCACCTTATAGACAAAGTCGAACTATAACTATCTTATCACAATTTTGTAGAATCAGCTCTTGATTTACATTAAAACAACTCGTCAAATAATAGCAAACGAAGCAAGAATAGCATTTCATCAACAATAGTATATACAATTTTTTCCACCACTAGCCAAATTTAAGACAATCATTGAAAATAATTCACAAACGCACCACGAGAAGCGTTTAGTCCGTCGTCTCACTGACAAGTACACTGTTAGTTTTCGTTATATTATGAACGTACTCGTAATGTCATCAGTCATTTTTGGTTGAGCGCGAATTTTAAACTAATAACATTAGTATTCAAATAATTTTATCTTGATAGGTAATTTCAAGCAGCAAATATGTTAAAGACAAAAAGCTTTGTAGGTTAGAATCAACGGAGATAAACGTTGCCTAAAATCATTAATAAAAATCGATTATTCCATTTGACATTCCAATTGACATGAGCTGCTTCTTTACATGTGTATCGATTGCACACAAAAAAATGTTCTTGATGATTTATAGTACATGTATTTATGAAAAAATAAACAAACTACATAAAATTGATGGAGAAAACATGACGTATAGAATACTGTATCAGTGTACACTGTATTTTGAAGTGAGGTTAAGACACTCACTTTACTCTTTTTACAGCTGCAATCCATTTTTTCCTTTGTACCAACTTGTGTTGCGCAGTAGGAAACTTGTAATATTTCACATCACTGTTATTTCATCCTTTATTTTTACAATTAACAAGACAACAACTGTCGTGCCCCATTTTCCCCTTTATTTACATACAATATACCACATCAGCCTCCGACCGAATTGCACAAATTCACCACTGCGCGCGCTGGTTTAGACTCGCCTATCCCCTCCAAAACTAGCCAAATTTATGACAAGAATTCAAAATAATTCATAAACGCACCACGAGAAGCGTATACTCCGTCGTCTGACTGACAAGTACGCTGTCAGTTTTCGATATATTATGAACGTACTCGTTATGTCATCAGTCATTTTGGGTTGAGCGCGAATTTTAAGCTAATGGCATTTTTATTCAAATAATTATATCTTGTTAAGTAATTTCAAGCAGCAAATATGTTAAAGACAATCTCCTGGGTATAAAAAATTATGTTGCACACATTTTTGTTGAACTACTATCCTTGAATTCTCATAATATTTGAGTTTGTCCATTATTGATCTAGGTTAATGATAGAAAAAAATTATTAACCACAATATAGAAATTCAACTTCTCATATGGTTTTAAATGAAACTAATTGTTTTTAAATGACTCCACAATATATTTGTAAAAATCTGTAAATTGCAAGTAAATTGACAATTGTTTCGATATAAATATCATCATTCTGATGATGATATTTATATCGAAACAATTGTCAATTTACTTGCAATTTACAGATTTTTACAAATATATTGTGGAGTCATTTAAAAACAATTAGTTTCATTTAAAACCATATGATGAGTAGATTCCACGAAGTGAGGGTTTATACAGTTAACTCAACTTCTCAGTTGTCTAGATGAAGCAATAATTGTCAACTTCACAGCTAGTAGTGGAAAAATGGAAGGTTCTCGCTTGTTTCACAAAAAATTTCCAAATTTGCTTTTATTAGATACGATCAAACTTATTGAAAAATTGAGTTTTATCCATCGTAGAAACTTGAAATTTATTTACACAGTTGCACAAACCTTGAATCAAAATGTAAGCCAAACAACGATTTATAGGTAAAAAATAAATTGCAAAGAGGGTTTTCTTAAGATTCAGCGAGGTATATGTGTGCCATTGACATCTGGTAGTTGTAATAAATCATTAAGTTTTGTTGAAGATTTATACTTCAAGAAAATTGTAGAAAAAGTTTTAAAATAAATTTATTGTTCTCCTGTATATTTCACCTTGTAGTGACAGACTCATTTTTTTGGTTATTACAATTTTATTAATTGCGTGAAATACATAATAATATGAAACAAACTTCATAGTGGACGATAGAAATGAAGAATCAAGTGAAACAAAAGAAAATAGCATGGAAAAACGACTTATCGAATAGAAAAGAAGAGAAATATAATAAATATGAGGATGAAAACCAATGAGGAACTACTTAATGATACAAAAGACTCTCTCTACACCTCTAAGTTGTAGAAGGGCATTAAGATTCTGAGTTTGACACTTGAGAAATGGAAAAGTTTTATTGAGAGTTTTTAAAAAGCAAATCCTTTCATCCAGATTACTCTTTGACGAAGAAAAATCAAAAAATAAACTCGATTAATTGTTTTAATTTTCAAACTAGTTTTTTATTTAACCCTCTCGAACTGCTAATGCAACACTAATCCTATCACAGCTACATGACATACAATCTAAAACGCGTGCTTTTCCTCAAAAGTTCACCAAAGCTCGTTTCAAAATCGCGGTGTACTTTTTTTGTTGCCAGCTTTCAAAGCTGTAAACTAAACTAATTACATTTTGTGAATGGATAAATAGTTAATACATAACTTCATTTAGGATTGTTTGTTACATTCTAGTTCATGAAAATGTTGTAACAATATTAAAATATACAAGTATTGTTTTATAAATTTTGAATATTTTTATTGACGTTCAGTGGAAAGCTTTGGTTTTATGCCATCCACACTAAAGCCGCGTATCCATTTCCATGATCGAACATGGTTCGAAGCGAGCTAATTTTTGTCGCACATCAAAGGAAATTCAGTGTCATTGCCGCGCGAAATGTAGACATGGCTTAACATAAATATTAGAATATGACCACAGCTATTCTCTTAACATAAATATAAATATACAGGTCGATATCTAGGGGATATGAAGATATTTGTAAGTGTTAAGTTCTGGGATGAATTCGCAAAGGGACAATGCTAGTTTCAGTCATATTTTTACTATAGAATTCTATAGTGTGCAGATCTGGAGAAAAGGTTGGTAGAGTTCATATAATACCGTTCTTGGTGTGCGTCATCGATTGTTAATGTCCTTCTAACACATTTCGTTGGAAGAAATGGAAAAAAGGCAGGTCTGTAAGTAATCCTAATCAAAATATCACAATAATGAACCGTTTAAATGTATTAGAAACGTTAACCCTAATCTTTGATTATTTGATGTTTAGAATACGCTTAAGCGCGACCTATCAATCGGGAGAAATTAGAGGAAAGTCACCAAATATGGAATACCGTTTTGTTTTTGGGATATAAAAAAAAATTTATATAAATTAAATCAGTTTAATGTTTTTACTAATCAGTCATACATTTATATGTAGTAATTAACAGCCTTTAATCAAATATATAAGTTATCAAATTAAAATCTAACACAAAAAACAAAATCACAAATGTGTAACCAAATATGGAATAGGTATCCATATATGGAATATAAGCATAAATCAACATAACAATAACAAAAATGGACATTAATATCTTTGAGATCAATTAAATAAATATAATATATTGTGATAAATGAAAGAAGTTACATAATTACTTGCAAAAGTCACAGATCCAAGTATCAAACTCTGGACCAGCACAATCATAATGTGCACAGAGCCCACACATCAAGCATTTAATTTAACATTCCATAATTAGACACCGACGACTGTCCATATTTGGATTTTTATACACAATATTTTAATGACAAAAGATCACAAAATGGTGAAATAAACATAATACCGATATACTAAATAGTATAACACTTACGTAAACAAACATAACAGCTGGTAATACTCGTTTATTATACTTTGGCAAGTTTATCTGAAACCGTGACAGGAATGCAGTCGAAAACATTCGACATTGCCACGTTTAACTATGAAAAAGTTGAAGTACTGATTATGTAGTAATAATAATTATACATGGGTCTTTTTATTATTAACAATATTAAAAATATGATTGAACGTTAATTTTATAATGTGCTTGTTTCCTTGGATTTATTCTATTAACGTTATTTTCCAATTCATGAATATTAAAAGAGAACACTTTTCCAAATTTGTTATGGGCTTCTTAAAGCTCTGGCAACGTTGTACGAAAACCATAATGACCACACCCTCCGATTACATAATTGGTGATTTTTATCGACCAGGTGACTTCTTATTGGCAAGCGCGTGCGTATGTTCTTCCCTCTCACTTCGTCAATTGACTGATATTGATTTATCCAGTGGTGTTGGTATTGTCAGTAACATTTTTATTTTTAGTTTTACTTGGTAAAATAGGTACCGTACGCCATTTGTACGTTTGACAGATATACGCCATGTTTTTCCTCGCCTCTTACCGACGCCCCGTAGCTTTAGATAAACTTGCCAAACTATACTTACCATAGACTTATAATATAAAGGAGACCACATTGTTTACATTTTGAGGCGATCAATCATCATTCTATCTTTCAATTTTCTCTCTCCCTTCAGATTGCGTCGTTGACAGATCTCCATAATTTCGAGAAAGTATTTCGAAATAATTTAGGTATATTTAAAGAACTGGAGAACACTGCTTTTATAATGCATATATTGAATAAAAGCTTCCATAGACCATTTAATTTTGAATTAATTGATCCTTACATTACTAAATAATCACTAAACTTTGCATATATTCCTAAATTAAAAACGAACAATAAGTACAAAACAGCGCTTTGGCAACACCCCATATGTTTTAGTACTTTATTGAATGACTAATAGTATACGCGTAGTTTTGCTATGTTGCCGAAGTGATATAGCTCTTTTAGTGCTTACTTTACTATTATAAGGTGTTTTTTTAGTACTTATTGTGGAAATTTTACTTTGTTTGGCCAACCATGGTAAATTCTTGTGTTGTCTGTAAGAAAGTGGAACATTTAAACCCAAATTTAACTTTTCATAGGTAGGTGAGGTTATCTTTTTAGTGGCGTGGCGTGGCGTGGTATAAGTGTTTGTAAATATCAGAGGTGTAGAAAAAGGGTTTTGGTGTCTCTTGGTGTTAATTAAATAAACCACTACCAAATTAGTATACAAAATACATTATCTGAAAAATGTAAGACTCATTGTGAAAACCACATAGTATTTGTATTATTGTTGAAATCAAATATGACACCCAAACGAATAGCGGGCAGTCTAAATTCGGACAGGACAGTCTACTAGTACATAATAAGTTATCAAATTTTCATATTTTGTGTGCTTTTTATATATTTTTCATTTGTTCATATTTATATTAAAGTAAGAATATTTATATTATTAATATCGTTTAAAATATCGTTTAAAAGTTTGAACTATTCAATCCAAATGTGAATGATTAACCTGATATCTAATGAAATGAATTCAATTTTCTTAAGCACCAGTAGTCACCAAACAAGTAGTTGTGACTACCAATGTTGGTATATGGTTTAGAGTACCTTGTACTAGGTATTATTTTAAAACTGGATAAATAAATACATATAAGTATTTCAATTCATTATTCATTTATATACCCATATCACTCTTCTATTTCGTTATTTTTTCACGTTTTAACGTTTTCAACGTTTATCGATTTGTCTATACAGTTTTTGTAAATTTTGAATGATAATAAAACATTTCTCACTTTCCTTGCCTTATTACATCCTGCAATCATGATCCAATAAAAAAACGTAATATATTTAATTATTGATGGTAGATTTTGAACCGTACCCCACTGGTGATGAAAATCAACAGCCCAATTACACTGTTGTCATTTTGAGCACGCGCCCGACAAGGACTATGCTCTCTTTCTTGCACTTATAGCTTTTTTTTAAACAATAATAGATCGCCTTAAAAAGCATTTTATCAATGAAATATTTTGTCTCTGGTATTTATAAGTCTATGATACTTACCTTTAAAATTTTCTGCACGACAACAAAACAAAACACGCCTGCCACACGTAAAGCATTCGCGCAACTGACTCGATGGTGTGGGTGCGATAGTTAGTTGACCGAATGAAACAGAAGATGGTCGAGTGTTGCGTTTCATACTTATAGTCTTAGAGAAATGAAGGCATTCCATAATATTAGGATACTCTTCCATAGTTGGTGGCTTTCCTCTATAATTTTCAAAATGTGTCTTACGTCTTTTTCTACTGACAGTTATTGTCAGGTCTGTAATTTGTTGTTCATGGTCAATTATTATTTATGAAAAGTAAATATCAATCTTATTGTTATATTTATTTAAGTAATAAAAAAATATGCCTAGATCCACGGAAGACATCAGCATTTTGAAAGTTTCCTTCACAAACGATGACGCACACCAAGAAGGCTATTGAATGTACCATATCAATAATTTGAATACAAAGTTAGTTTATCAACATCATATGACATCTAACCTCATAAATAAACTGTGAATAGTTGCAAGCAACACAATAACATTGAAAAAAAAACAGATGAATTTCAGGAATAAAATTTTTCGAACCTTTCAAAAGTTTCTGTAGAAATATCTCAATTACCATCTTCCACCAAAGGGATGACCCAATTCAAATAGCGCCAGATAGGGACAACTAGGCTGCGCAAATCAATAAAATTTGGTATTCAAATTTCTTGTTTCGCAAAAGACTTTAAAAAGTCTCTGTAAATATATAACGTCACCTTTTCACGACAAAATAGAGAAATGGGAAAAACAGTTTCGAGATGTGTATAGTTTGAGGTAAACAGCATCAAATATTTTTTTTAGTGATAGCTAATAGCTTTTACTTTCAAGGTTATATAAAAAATAATATTTCAGTGAAAATTTTAAGTTTCTTGAGACTCTTTGTTTTAATTGAAGCATATTCAACAAGCTTAATAAAGTTGTCTAAGAACTTGAAAACAAACGGGGCGCAAACTTCTCATCTACAATAAGTGATCTTGGATTTTACCTAGTGAAATTTCAATTTGACACAAATTATAATGCAATTATAGTGCACGCGTAGGTACATTTTTTTATATAGAAAAGGGACGAATTATTGAACTTAGTTTAGTCAAGTTTAATTCTATACCCTAATTGATCTAACCTCCGTACATAGACAATAAATAGTAAATACACTAGTTGTAAGCACTTTCATGTAACGCTGATAAAGACGTGCTGAAAACGGTCGTTAAAAGACACGTACATCGTATATACAGGGGTCGCGCGATTTTCTACCTTCAAGGCTTGGTTATTTATAGATGGAGTGTTTGATACAGGTGCTGATAAAAATGTACTTTCTGGTATTTGATCAGGAACATAAAATTATAAGAAATAAACTAGAATCGTTGATTAGAATTTAGTATTAACTACATTATACAGGGTGTAACAAAAAGGCAAGTCATAAATCATACCACATATTCTGGGGCTAAAAATAACTCGATACAACCCAAGTTACCCTAGTAAAAATGTCCATGCGAAAAAAGTTACAACCCTTCGAAGTTACCAAATGAAAATTGATTTTTTCAAATATTTCGACAGTTGTTCGACATATTACATCTAATAAAAATTACACATTTGTGAATAAATAAGATTCAATCAAAAATTTGGGACCATCGAATTACTTAAAAATTCATTGACTTTAATTTTTGTTACTCGAAATTTTTGAAGCATAATGAAAAATAGGCCGTATCTCGTTAAAAAATTGTGGCGTACACAAACATTTTGGGGGGGTTTAGGGGATCTCAACTCTCATAAATTTTTAACAGGGTGCAATAATTCCTTAATTTTTTTTAAGATGCTCTAATCATAAGAAAGCCACTTGTCAACTTTCATTATAATTTTCATTATAATTTTTGACTGAGATCTCAGCTCACTTCAGTTGAAGATAAAGTGATGTGGGTAAGCACAAAAAAGAACGAACTACTAAATTGAAACGCGTGATTTGCCGACGCATGCGTGAATAAGAGACATATAAACATACAGTGTGACCCACTTTTAATGGAAACACCCCCCTAAAATTTGAAGTTATAAACAGATTCTAATAATTTTTTTTTTGAAATGTCAAGTACTAAAAGGTCTACCTTGG
>CAJUYH010010181.1:0-12641 GCA_910591685.1 Galerucella tenella
TAAACTGTTTCCCTTCAAACCAGCGTCAAATTCACTTGATATGCAAAATGGAGAAACCTTAAAGCTTCATAAGCAGAAACCAAAAAAAAGGTCAGTTCTCACAAAGGGTAACTACTTTATTGAAATCCCAGTTGAACGCAGGAAATCTCGCCAACGCAATGAACACCTACGCCATACCGATCATGACATACTCATTTTGAATTTTGAAGTGGACAAAAACAGAACTGAATAATATTCACAGAACAAATTTTTTTTTTTTATAGTATATAAGTGGAAAAAGTGCCAATTTTGGATTTTGTGAAGTGTGGTAAATAAATTAAATACGTCAAGAAGCAGTAGTTTTTAAAATTTTTCGTAAAAACCAGATTGGTCCTTTAAAATATTATTATCAAATCATCCTAACCTGAAAACTGAAATAATTGGAAGATACATCTATACAAATTTATTTATGCCATAGTCGTATCACGGGGTGTGAACTTAATACAAGTATGAGCTCAAAAAATGAAAAAGAAGCACAGAGCTTAACAAAATCAATTGATAGCCTCAGACAAGATATTCTAACAAATAGAAAAGAAATTATCCATACAATAGATGCGTGCGAGACGAGACTATCAATGAAGTTAGAGTTGCTCAGTAAAAGAGTTGAAGAACTTGAAAAGGATAATGATCTGTTGAAAGCAAAGGTGGAAACATTGGAAAGGGGAGCAAAAAAAAATAATATATTGATTTTTGGATTAAACTACGAAAACATTACACTCGATGATATAAAAAAATCTATTAAAAATCTATTGAACATTGATGTGGATAATAAAGATATTAATAACTATTATCAACTGGGACATTCAACAAACAAGCCAATAAAAATAGAATTCTCATCGTACTTAAAAAAAGTTGAGATCTTAAAAAATTGTAGAAAACTGAAGGGAACTAATATAAGCATCAGTAGTGATCTAACCGAGGTCCAGAGAGAAGAAAATTTTATTCTCAGAAAACACCTAAAGAAGGTTCGAGAAAATACTAACAACACATCTTATATTAAAGGTAATAAACTTTATATAAATAATAAACCATACAAAGTCAGTGATCTAGAAATTAGCGAAAAAGAGTCCTACCAAGAAGACAGAAACAGTGCCCCTCCCACACCAAATATTAGATACGCACAAGAAGAGGGATCTAGTCATTCGTTCCCTACATTTGAAGAGCATCTTACACCAAATAGAAAAAACGGTGAAGAAACTGAAGAAACTAATATCAAGGGTAAAAACTCCAAATCAAAAACCACCAAGACAACATTTCCTACATACAACAAAAACGACACAAATCAGCAGACAAAGGTTGAAGAAATAAAACAAAGAACACGTTTCGGTAGTAGATCCTAGATTTTCTTTTTCCCTCTCTGTTTTTAATAATAATTTTAAAAAATATTTTTCTGTTTGATAAATTTTTATTTATCTACATTTTAAAATGGATCAATATATTCGCGACATAAATTATGAGGTCTACAACACTGCTGAATGTTTCAATCACGGAGATGTAAACAAATTATTTAAAAATAAGGAAAAGAATTTCAGCATAGTTCATCAGAATATATGTAGTTTAAATGCACACTTGGATGAATTTAAAATAATGCTAGAACAACTAAGCTGCAATTTTGATTGCATTGTGCTAACAGAGACTTTTCAAATATATGATATTGATCTTTTTAATCTAAATGGTTATAGGACATTTTATAATCAAGGAATGTTGAATAAAAATGACGGTGTTGTTGTATATGTAAAAAATGAAATTAATGTGAATTGCACAACTGTTGATATCGGCTATTCAAAGGCACTGCAGATAAAAATTGGCTTACATAAAAATAGACAAATTTTGATAACTTGTGTATACCGCTCTCCATCGAATACACCTGAGTTCTTCATTTTCTCTTTGGAAAATTATCTTAAGCAAATAAACTACTCTGAAGTAGATTATCATTTATTAGTTGGTGATATTAATATAAACATTAAAGATGAAAATGATAATGTCTCTAGATATTTAAATGTACTATATGAATATAATTTACATTCAATGATAAATAAATATACGCGCATTCAAAAAAATTCACATAGCTGCATAGACCATATTTTCTTCAGAGCAATAGAAAAATATTCTCTCGACGAAGCAGTTGCGGCTGTATATGAAAATAACATCACGGATCACCAGGCAACGATAATCAGTTTTCCCATAAAAGCTAAATCTAAATACATTAAATCAGATAAACATAAAACAGTTATAAACTACAAATGCATTCGAAGTGATCTCCAGGAACATAATTGGCAAACTTTTTATAATATAAACGATGTTAACAAAAAAACTCAAGAGTTACTAAATATTTTAAATACTCTCTTAATAAAACACACAAAAACCATAAAATTAAATAAAAATTATCAAAAACGTCAAAATTGGATAACAGAAGGTCTTGTACAGTCAATAAATAATAAAAATAAATTACATAAAGAATATCTACAAAATCCGAATGATGAGGGAAAAAAAGAAATATATTTCAAATATCGTAAAAAGGTGAACCAATTAATTAAAACTGCAAAACGGAACTATTACCGAGCCGAAATACAAAGCAATTCAAATAATTCAAAATATCTATGGAATCTAGTGAACAAAAAAGATAAAGCAACAAATAGTATCAATGAAATAATTGCAAGTTCGGGTCAAAGGACTCGAAATAAGAAAGAGATTGCAGAAGAATTTAATAATTACTTTGCTTCGGTAGGAGATAACCTAGCACGAAAAATATCAGTTCCGACAAATCCTCCCCCAAAACGAAAAATAAATTCTGATACTTTTTATTGGTTACCAGTATCTGAGGAAGAGATCAAGGATATAATATCGTCTCTCAAAATAAACAAAGCACCAGGAATAGATAACTTGAAATCCGAGTTATTTAAGAAATTGCAGAGTGAGCTAACCAGGCCTCTTTCCAATCTTTTAAATCTTATTTTTGCTAGTGGGGTTTGTCCTTCTCTATTTAAAACCTCTGTTATCACACCAATATATAAAAAAGATAAAAAAGATGAAATGTCCAATTATAGACCAATATCTCTAATTACAACTTTGGCAAAAATAATGGAGAAGGCTGTGAAAAAAAGACTGATGGACTTCATAGACAAGCATCATTTATTGTCAGCGCGACAATTTGGATTTCAGAAAGGATTATCAACGAATGACGCGATTAAGACCTTGGTTTCTTCAATTTATAACTCGATTGATAAGACTGAACCAGCAGCGGTACTGTTCCTAGACTTAGCAAAGGCGTTTGATACTGTGAATCACTCACAACTATTAGACGTACTAGGCGATGCAGGGATACGGGGACTCCCATTAAATTTTTTCGAAAATTACCTTACTAACCGAAAACAACTAGTTAGGATAAATGGAGAGCTCAGTGAAGAAAAAATTATATCAGTTGGAGTTCCTCAAGGTACTGTCTTGGGGCCAATTCTGTTCAATCTGTATATTAATGATATATTCTCTTTTGAATCTTCGGGTGAGGTAATCGGATTTGCGGACGACACTGCTGTGATATATAAAGATCATACGTGGGAAAACCTAAAAAATAAAATGGAAACTGATATTAAAAAATTATTTAATATATTTAAACATAAAATCCTTACGGTTAACTACAAAAAAACTTATATTGTTCCGTTCACCAGTTATAAACATAAATTACCAGTTTATGATAAAATCACTATTACAGAAAATAATATATCTATCGATCTCTCTTTAAAATCTGAAATAAATTACCTTGGAGTTAAAATAGACTCACATTTAAGATGGACCTCACATCTGTCTGGTATAGCTAAGACTTTGAGGTTTTTATTATATAAATTTAAATATATTAGATCAATACTAGACTTGAAACATCTAAAAATAATTTACCATGCTCTTGTGGAATCGCGTCTTAGATATGCCATCATAAGTTGGGGAGGAGCAATGCAAAGTCACATAGAACAGGTAGAAATTCTACAGAGAAAGATTTTGAAAATTATTTACCACAAAAAATTAAGATTTAACACAAATCTTCTTTTCAAAGAAGCGAATGTAATGTCTATGAAGCAGCTATATCTTTATAGTTTGATTATACATTTGTTTCAAAATCGCAATTACCTTCGAACACCTGATCATCATTATCATACTAGAATTAAGTCAAATAATTATATACAAACAAATACTGCTAAAAAAACTATAGGTACAAGATATTTCGTTTTTTTAGCACCACGACTATTCAACTTCCTACCTGATATATATAAAATGTATATAAATAAACTAAATTCAACCAATCTTTTGAAATCAATCTTTAAAACATATATTAAATCATTGGGATCAAGAGATTTAGAAAAAATTATGGAAAATTGAGAGAGAAAAAAAGTATTAAGGTATATTAAAATAAGTATTTCTTAAATTAAAAATCGATGGAATTAACCAAACTGAAATATCCTTTTTCATCAATTGTCACCCATGCTCATCCTCTATGGTCTTAATGGGGACACTGATGAGAATATTTATATATATATATTTTTATATTTTATATTAGTGTTAATGTTTTTCTTTGTGTGTTATTCTATTCTATAATTATTCTTTTCTATAAATTGTATTATATATTGAATATATTGAATAAACATTATTATTATTATTATTAAAAACACGAAGAAAAAAGAAAAAAAAACGGATATTCTCAGTTTTGTACCTACCTGAAGTAGGTTTTTAGATGTATCAACTACAAAATTATAAGCAGAAACATTAATTACATCTAATATAAAGCAATTGCAATTCGTTTTAATTGTCATAGGTATAGGGTACTTTCGGATGAAAAAAATTTGCTTTTCTTGAAAATGTTTAACGGAAACACCTTATTATTGTGAATTATTATAAACTGTGTTGAATTCTCAACAAAATGGCGCAAACCGCATATTATGTCAAAGATTTTATGGACAAACGAGGCTACGTTTAATAGTGCGGGTAGTGTTAATACGCATTATTGGGCTGAAGAAAATCCGCACTGGATGGAGGAAGTGCAGCTACAAGGTAGATGGAGTATCAATGTTTGGTGTGGCATAGTTGATGGAAAGATCGTAGGTCCATACTTCTTCGATGGTACTTCAAATGGCAATACATATTTGGATTTTCTGGAAAATCAGTTGCTCGTTTTATTAGAAGATATTTCCTTACAAACAAGAAGATGTATGATATTTCAACATGACGGGTGTCCCGCACATTTCTCCAGACAAGTTATAGACTATTTAAATGTAAATTATCCAAATAAATGGATTGGAAGGGGAAGTATATTTCCATGGCCAGCTAGATCTCCAGACTTAACATGTCTGGACTTTTATCTGTGGGGATGATTGAGGGATTTAGTGTACCAAACTCGACCAACCACGCGAGACGACATGAAACAGCGCATTAGAAACGCAATAAATAATATATCAACAGCTGAGATTGAAGCAGCTGTTATGTCTAGGCGCGATAGATTGCAGCTTTGTGTAGACAACGATGGAAAACAATTTGAACATTCAATTGGACATTGAATTCTAATGATAAATATATCTGTATGGTCTTCCTTTCACATATCTAATTTTAAGTTACAATACAGGGTGAGTCAATACTATACTTAGGTATATGTTTATGCGTTTTTATTTATATCTCGATTTCGACTGCATTAAACATTTTCAAAAAAAACAAATTTTAATTTTTTTCATTCGAAAGTATCCTATACCTATGACAATTAAAACGAATTGTAATTGCTTCATATTAGATGTAATTAATGCATCCATCCTCTTTCTAATGACACTAATTTCGTTACAATCGGTTGATTCAAACCAAAGTTATATGTATTTATCCAAAAACACTTTCCCACTTTCCCCCACCCTTTATTTGTAAAAATTGAGAAAAAAGCACTTGGACAGATTTGTGCGGAATTTATTCCTCTTTCTATGTTTCTTATTTAACACTTGGTTTAATTGGGCACATTCCACAGAAAACTGGTTTTTAAATTTTTTTTACAGGTGACGCCCCCTAGCGGTTAACATAGAAACTTGAAAGTAATTTCCAGCAATTTCTCTTGGCCACTTTTTTTAGTTTCTGATATATAGCCGAGAGATCGGCTTATTGGACCACCCGGTACACTGTGGGCCGAAATAGAGGTTCATTTTTTTATTGAAAATATTTTTTTTTGTTTTTTGGGAGATTTGTTATGGTCTGATCTGATCTTGTTGACTTAAATTAAATTAAAATAACTCTGTATAACTAATAAATCTAAAAATGCTTCGGCTGTCGGTAGAACTCGTGTACTTTCTGAACGGCTGGAATTTAATAAAATTGTTTCGCTACGAGAATGTTATTTCTTGTTCACATGTATAATGTATAATGCTGTAGTATCGAGAAGGTAGGAGAGCTTAGGAAATTTGGACGTACTCCGTTTGTTTTCACATTGTGCTCGACAACTACAAATTACCAACTGGAATAATTCAATGGCTAGATTTTAATTGTTTTCATTAACGGATATTTTGGATATTTCGAATTTTATATTATTGGATATGGTGGTATGACTGTTTTCGAAGCCATCTTCTCGATGGCAACGAGGAGAAGGTGATACAGTTTGGAGAACGGAAGGTTCGGTGCTTAGTGCGAGTTATTTTTTTAGTTTAATTTTCGATTAGTTACCCTAATTAGGGGATATAAATTTGCATAAATTGTTTGGAAATGTGACTATTTGGAGTAGTTTGTTTGGAAGTCGTTTTTCCGCCGTTAAGGGATTATTTTACACCGGAACCACGATTTATTAAGATCGAATCAGCCTCATTTCAACACCTGCCAGAATCCACAATTTTGTGAGCCTATTGGTCGAGGTTGTCTATTGATGGTCTCACAGGGTTGTACATGGGAATATTGCGAACCCTCATTGATAAATTGAGGTAAGTTATTTTGAGTTTGCACAAAACTACAACTCTCTAGATGGTGAGATTTTTTTTCTTCCTCCTTGTTGTAGGATTTTTTTTGTGTCCCTTACTTCTACGCTTCACTGTACCTTCTACTGTTGGGGTTTTAATTTGGAATCCTTTTGGTTGTCTGGATTGGATTTTGTCCCAGATTTCACACCGGGCGCGACCTGTTTCACGTCATCAAGGAATATTCCCAGCCGAGACGATTCCTGGAAATTTAGCAGATTTTTACTCCCGAGAGTGACCTTGTGGATGGTTTGACTGGACCCCCAAATTCGTGCAAGCTAAGTACAAAACAAAAACAAAAGAAAGGACTTGATTTCACGTTTTATTAGATATCGTTTTAAGATGCTCAATAAATACCAATAACGAGTTTTAAGTGATTAGTAGTTATATCAAACAATTTCGATTTGGACGTTAGTAAAATTGTATAATTTGTGGCTTGATTTTGATTGAAATTCTAGTTCAAATCCTTAATAATAATTGCGGAAGTATGATGTAGATTATTATTCGGCTTTTAGCATTTATAGGTAGGTTTATGGTACATGTAAAGCTCGTATGATCATACTTGACTACACCTCGATCGCCTACTAAACCATAACAGATATTCATGACAGACTATGACATGTTATTTCGACATATTTTTGATTCAATTTTGACTTATTTCTGATATATTTATTGTATCTACTTGTAACAGGAGCGTCGTATTGCCTTATTTTGCAATAAAGGATTGGCCTGTACTAGTTGGACTATTTATTTATACGTTATTTGTTTCTTATATATTTTTCCCGCGTTTTGGCTACTTGTGTAACATTCCTTTCACAATCGCCTTCAGCATAATAGTTTCTAAAAACTCGGTGTCGCCTATTCACGGATTTGACATAATCATATGACCAAGGGAACAATAATACACAGAACCCTATACTATTCCCTGAGGTAAAGCTCTCAATTACTTTCATCCAGATATAGTTTAATCGCTTCAAGTATGCTTGAATTTAGCCTGGGTAACCATCGGCGATAACGCCCTATATAAGCAGCGATTATTTGTTCTCCCTACTACAACATTTAAAAAAAAAAAATAGGTGAATACATATTTTTTTGTGGCTTCAAATACATGGGATACAATATTATGCAAATAGTTCAATTCGGTGTACTGTGTATTTTAGTATCAACTTGTAGTTATTGACAATTTTGTTCCTTACGTGTTCCTTTAAAATCACTAGTAACAATAGACATCTTGGGAAAAGGTTACAACTCACGGTGGTAACCATAATAGATTTATTTTCTTTTTGCAGGGCTAATCTAACTTTTCCTCAACATAACTGTAAATTTGGAAGCAAAAATAATGTACAGGGTCGGAAAAATTATATATGCATTTGAGCTCGTTGCAAATTAAAATTGTCTTAGCTAAAATTGTACTAATAGGCTTTTTCGGTAGATAAACTATCCAGAACACTTCAGTGAATACCATTTTTTTATTAAATAACATTTCAACAAACAACACATTCATGAAAACAGTTTAGTAACTTTAAAACTTAGAGAAAAATAGTATGAATGTGACCACCTGACAGCCCAAAATTAAATCCGGTTGATTATTCAATATGGAGAATTTTCGAACAAAATTTGTATGAGGGACACGATTTGAAACAATCGAGCAGCTCAAAGAGAGAATGCAGCTTTTTGGAACAATTTTGAACAGGGTGCAATAAATGTGGCTATCAATTCATGGCACAGACGCCTTCAAGAAGTGGTAAACAATAATGGCGGACGCCTTCATAATATTTTACTCTAAGTTTCAAAGTTACCAAACTGTTTTAATAAAAAAAATGTTATTTCGCGAATCCGGTAATTTCGGAAAATTTCCTTTTTACTGAAGTATTCTGGATAGTTTATCTACCGAAAAAGCATATTAGTACAATTTTAGCTAAAACAGTTTTCATTTGCATGGACCTCTGTTATATATATTTTTTTCATAAGTCCGACCCTGTATATTATTGTTGCTTCCAAATTTACAGTCATGTTGAGGACATGTTAGGTTATTACCCTGCAAAAATAAAATAAATCGCCTGAAAAACAGAAAAAATATTTACAATCAAAAAATGTACTCCTTTATTTTGACCCACAGTGTATATCTTTATAACACAGGCGGGATTTCTCACAACCCAGAGTTCTTCACTGTACTGTCGCTCTCTTGGTAGTTGACCAACGATTTAATCCGCTCAAGAAAATCACAAAGTGAAAGGCAACCGATAAAACGTGCGTTCATTCAGATGAAAATAACGGTGATTCAAAATTTGTTGGGATATGTCACACCCCACCTGGGTGACGCTGGGTTAATGGCAACTGATCCTGTTTCAAGACATTTTTGCAATAATTCAATTAAGTACTTATGTGTGGCAGTTTTTCCAGGGTAAGCAGCATTAAACTGTCTAGCTGTGGCTCTTGCAGATTTTCGTGATATAATCCCACAGTTCCATATCTATCTTGCAGAGTATAAATCATTTTCATGAAAACCAAGCTACCTGCTTGACACTTTATAATATAAAAACCGTCAAACACCATTTTTTCAGTCGCTATGTTTTTGTCCCCAAGCAAAACATTCAAACATACTGCTGTAAAGGCATATTTTACATTAGAATTATTCGTAACTCCCAAGTGATCAACTTTTCACTTATGCATTATACATTTTTGTACTCTTCCTGTACAGGAGAATACCACAATGCAATAATGTATACGGTGTTCCATTCAAAAAATTGAGTGGAATGACCATAGGGTGAAGAGGGTTGAAGTTATGACGTCTACATATTAATCAAATTATTATGTAACTTTTGACGCGCTTCCTCATTTTTTGATAAAAGTGACGAACCCCAAATTATCTTGGGTGGATAGTTTTCATCGAAATGCTCTGTCTACTCGAATGCTAAATATCTTTTATTGAAATGCCAGAATAAAAATAATTTTCCAAGTGAAGGACCCCGCGCTTTTCTTATGACAAAGTGGCGTTCCGTCAAATGTTATAAATTTTGGATATGATGTTGTACTCGACTTGACCAAAAGTGCCCATGGGACCAATTCAATCCTATGACTAGTTTTCGATATACAGGGTATTAAAGGTGAAAAATTCTTCTTTTTCGTGACCACGTAATTTTATTATTAACAAATGAATATGCATTTTTAATTGATAGTACCATTTATATGTTCCAGTTTATCATAAACTTACACATAAATAGTTCAAAATGTGAAAATATACAGGGTGGGACTCAATTATACAGGGACGAATTTTTTGAATTCAAAGAAATTCGTATATTGAATGAAAACAAGGTCAAAATAAAAAGTTACTTCATATTCAATGTTCTGGTATCAAATATACTAGTTCTAGAGGTATTCCATACAGGGTGATTCTTAATGCAACCTGAAATTAGTTTTTTTCGATATGAAATAAATAAGTTACACCATGTATTTTTAAATTAATTTTTAATGTTTAAAACGTATTGGTTACCTAGATATTAGTATATACTTAAAATACAGGGTGATTTGCACTTACATCTTGTTATTAAACCGACAAAAATTAGAGAAAATACACTTTTTCTGAATCACCCTGTATTTTATAATTCCGTCAAATTGTTTAATTTATTTTGTTTTGTAATGAGCTTAAAATAGTAAATGAGCTGAGAAGATTTCATAATCTTACTATGACCAGTTGTTCAGAAACAGGGTCCCGAGGGTAGAGTACTCAGCAGAATAGGGATAGTGAACGAAATTATAATCACATTTTTATTTATGGATACATACCGAAGTGTACCGAACGATTGATAAAAAGATGATAAATTACAAGTATTTAATCATCCTGTAGGCATGTACTACAGTGAATTAATAATAATAAAAGTTTCATTTTCAAAAAAAATTAGAAAAATTAAAAGAAGAATAGGAGCGTAGAGAAATATTCTCTATTGCCTACAGTTTTGGCATTTTGACTTTAGTTTTATGGTCTAGTTTCGACATGTCTGTTTAGTGTATTTGTTATTTCGTTCCCAGTGTCGAATTTTTATTTTATTTGTTCCTGTCTGAATGGATAGACACAAAGTGAAATGGTCCAGCCGATTTCTAAATATCCTTTACTGCCGAGTGCCTTCAATAATATTCATAGCATCATCTTCACCGTCGGTTGAAAATTCCTCAAAAATATCTTGGATATCGTTTGTTAACATTGCAAAATTCAAAGAAAACAGAGTAAAAGCAATCAAAATATTCACAATATAATCAATTGAGGTTATAAATGCCGAATTGCTGACAGAGCCGACAGAACAGAGCAATTATCGAATCATGAAAACCTGGTTTTTCTATAAAGTTAACTTTAATCGATACCTCTTCCACCCTCAGGACCCTGTTTATGAAAAACTGGTCATAGTAAGATTATGAAATCTTCTCAGCTTATTTACTATTTTGAGCTCATTACAAAACAAAATAAACTATACACTTTGACGGATCTAATTATAAAATACAGGGTGATTCAGAAAAAGTGTATTTTCTCTAATTTTTGTCGGTTTAATAACAAGATGTATGTGCTAATCACCCTGTATTTTGGGGAAAGTACTAATATCTAGGTAACTAATACGGTTTAAGCATCAAAAACTAATTTTAAAATACATGGGGTAACTTATTCATTTCATATCGAAAAAAACTAATTTCAGGTTGCATTAAGAATCACTCTGTATGGAATACCTCTAGAACTAGAATATTTGTTGCCAGAACATTGAATATGAAGTAACTTTTTATTTCTGACCTTGTTTTCATTTAATATAAGAATTTCTTAGAATTCCAAAAATTCGTCCTTGTATAATTGATATCTTCTGTATGTTCCTTGTGGTATATTATTCATTCTTTTTTTAATTTTTTGGGAAATTAAACCACAATATTTTTAAATTCTTTACTTCAACGTTTCGGTAGCGTTCCAGCTACCGTTGTCAAGAAAAAATAAGTAGAAATTAAGTAATTTTTTATCCCTAACTGACACAACAGAAAAAATTTGACAACTAGACAATCAAAAATTATTTTGAAGTTTAAGACTGCAAAATTTTGTTATCAAATTTTTATTAAGGTCCATTCATAGTAGATCATATCTGTGGCAAAATGTGAAATGAAATATTTCATTTTTTGACATTCCAACGATATGATAGTCTACTAGAAATGGAATCCAGTGAAGTGCACGTTCCAGGAACGGTTTTTATTGGGATAGCGCGTTTTTTCGCTTATATTGGAAATGTTGTTAATAAAACGCGTTTCTTGATAGTTTTTTTGTGTATGAATATTTAAGTTTTTGAAATATGTATACTCAGTTTTGTGATTTTGTGTATTGAAATGTGTATCGATTAACAACTATTCAAATTATAAATCATAAGAAAACCTGGATAAAAACTTATGATGCTATCCTGATAACGCAGGTAATTGATTATTGGAAATTTCTCTTTCTAACATTGGTAACCAAATTTGACTACATTCGGCTGAAATACTAGCTACACATTTATCTGCATTTAGTTGTATTAAAGCACTTTCTTTGATTTTCCGTCTTTTATTATTGGGTTCTTTTAATATTATTTTCGATGAATCCCATTGAATTTGATGACCCTCTTCCCAAGCATGTTTGCA
>CAJUYH010010182.1:0-12639 GCA_910591685.1 Galerucella tenella
CTATTAACTCATCATTTGGAACTGTTTTTGTTCCCAATTAATTCCATTCATCTAACTTTTACACATTGAATTGAATCGTACCTAAAGATAATGGAGTGACATCTAGTAGTAAAACATCTTTCACAACCTCGTGGTTATCTCCACTAAGTATTGCCGCTTGTATAGCTGCACCATAAGCAACTGCTTCATCGGGGTTTATTGATTTGTTCAATTCTTTACCTGAAAAAGGAGTTGTTAACCATGATAATTTCATACATTTCGTTTTAACGTCACCTTGAAACATATGCGATAATAAACTTTGTACTTTTGGTATCCTGGTACTTCCCCCTACCAATACTATTTCTTCAATTTGCTTTTTACTGATTTTGGCATCTCTGATTGCTTTTTCTACAGGCTCTAAAGTTCTTGTAAATATATCATTGTTTAACTAGAATGAAGAGAATTTTTGATATCAAATATTTATTTTTGTTCTCTATTCTCGGAATTAAAATAGCAAATATATATTTATTCAATGAAATAGATATTTTATGAGCTGATAATTCTCAAATAATATAGTGAAATGTACATTTTGACGTCAAAAGTCGGATCAATCAAACAAACAAACCTGACAAAAACAACAACAAAAAAAGCAGTGTAGTACCTCTTCAAATTTGGCTCTTGTCATGGATGTATATAAATCGACTCCATCAGATATAGAATCTATTTCAATCGAAGCTTGAGCAGTTGAAGACAAAGTTCTTTTCGCCCTTTCGCAAGCAGTTTTCAACCTTCTTATTGCTCGTTTGTTGTTTCGTATGTCTACTTTGTGTTTGCTTTTTATTTCTTCCATAAAATATTGTACCATGCGATTGTCTATGTCTTCACCACCTGGAAAAGGCTTAAATTTGTTGAAAGAATTGTCAGAAGCAAAAAAATGAGTTTGAGATGTGAGAATTATATCGAAAACTGTATTTCAGTGCAAGAAAAAAGTCTATTTAATTATAGTTTTGGGTGGAGGTTTCGAATTTTTCATATTACTCACTTTAAGGTGTATACATGCAGTGCTATTCAAAAGTCCCCTCCCCCCTCGTATCTTTTGAACGGCTACACTTGCATTAATAAAATTTGGAGGGGAAAATGAAGTGTTGTAAACTTCTTTACGAATGGTAACAGGTGACCTAATAGTAATAGTAATAGATGACGTCACAGTGCCACTCTGGCCAATAATTTTGAATAGGACCTTATGGCAAGTGGTATCTCGTTTGAAAGGCATTGACATTGGCTACATAGCCATATTAATTTTGTTTGGGTACAAACTAATTTTGACGGATAAATTGAATAAATACCAAAATTATTGAACTTATTTTTTTAAATTTAATTAATCAAATATCAACAATGGATTCTTATAGTAAGTGTTCGAAATGGGCTCCGTCTATAAATGACAGTAATACTTTCTATTAGTAAACTCTTGTCGTACTCGTTCGAATGTGCCCCCATAAAAAAAATCTAATGGTGTCAGATATTGTGACCGAGGTGGCCATTCTATAGGACCTCGCCGGCCGATCCATCTACCTCGATATTCTTCATCCAGGTAACGTCTTACTGCACCATAATAATGTGCAGGAGCACCATCTTGTTGGAATGTTATTTCCAGATGGCCGAATTCATCTGGATTATCTTCCAGAATTTCAAGAATTAACGGCTCAATTGCATTTTGTAACATCTCCAGATACACTTCACCGCTTAAATTTGAATTTAGGAAGACAGGACCAACTATGTGGTTTCTCAAAATACCTGCCCAAACATTGACTTTTTCTGGTTGGGTATGTTGTTCACGAAAGGTGTGAGGGTGCAATTGAGCCGTTAATTCTTGGAATTCTGGAAGATAATCCAGATGAATTCGGCCATCTGGAAATAACATTTCAACAAGATGGTGCTCCTGCACATTATTATGGTGCAGTGAGACGTTACCTGGATGAAGAATATCGAGGTAGATGGATCGGACGGCGAGGTCTTATAGAATGGCCACCTTGGTCACCAGATCTGACACCATTAGATTTTTTCTATGGGGGTACTTGAAATCCAAGGTTTATACTACGGCACCAGATAGCATTGGCGTTTTGAAAGAAAGAATTATTGAAGAATGCAATGCAATTTCAGCTGACACATTCGAACGAGTACGACGAGAGTTTACTAATAGGATGTATTACTGTCAGGAAGTAGACGGAGCACATTTCGAGCACTGATTACTATAAGAATCCATTGTTGATATTTGATTAATTAAATTTAAAAAAATAATTTCAATAATTTTGGTATTTATTTAATTTATCCGTCAAATTTAGTTTAAGCCACGGTTAATCAATTTAAAATGAAGTTCACATTAAACGGCATAACCTATAGTATAGATTCTACTTTAACATGTACTGTTTGTAACCTGGACGAGAAAAAAAAACTATTTTTCATATTTTGTTTGAGTGTCCGATATATACAGTTATGAATCAAAACATATCCTGTCTGCAAAATTTGGAAACATTAGTAAATGCTCTACAAAATATAAACCTATCTGAGGGAAAAACTATATGCTGCTACCTTTGGAATATTCTCAAATTGAGGTCATTTATACTCGATGAATAATGTATTTATTTTATTTTGTTTTTATTTTTCATTACAAACCTTCTTGTAAACTTTTTTTTTATTATCACACACTAACCTTGCTGTAAACATTGTTTTCTATAAGCAATAAAGTTATTATTTATTATTATTTATTTATTAACCCAAACAAAATTAATATGGCTATGTAGCCAATGTCAATGCCTTTTAAACGAGATATCACTTGCCATAAGGTCCTATTTAAAATTATTGGCCAGAGTGGCACTGTGACGTCATCTATTACTATTACGTCACCTGTTACCATTCGTAAAGAAGTTTACAACACTTTATTTTCACCCTCCAAATTTTATTAATGTAAGTGTGGCCGTTCAAAAGATACGAGGGGGGAGGGGACTTTTGAACAGCACTGTATAAAGGAGACATGCTATATGTTTCAACTACCCGGAAAGGTGTTGAAAGGGATTAAAATTACGCAAAAACCATTGTGGCTATAGAAAATAGTTTCAAACAAAAATTGTAGAACTTCAAATTTCAAAAATTGAATGGATGAGGCTTTTACATGATGTAGATCCATACTAAATGATGAAATAAAACAATTTAATTTGTTAAAATCTACATTATATTGAACTCAAAGTTGTGACGCGCTTCGCTAACACAGTAGCTTTCTCAAAATTTTTCATTATACCTCCACTCGTTTGAGAAAGCTACTGTTTTAAATTGTTTTATTTCACCACTTTAAAATTCATACCAATAATCAGGTTCCCACCAATGACATTAGGTTGGCTAGAAGTTGAGGTTAATCTTTTAAACTCTAAACTTTGAAAAATTATTCCCCCTTAGAAAAATTGAGATACTCGCCGCAATTTTTTCAAATACATAGCACATCGTGAAGTGTCTTTTTTGTAACAAAATTATAACAATTTGAAATTTTTAATATCACATTAAATCCACTCTTTCGCGTGAATGTATTTTTATTTCGTATGTTTTTTTTCTATAGATTGAACATTCACAAACAAAACATATTAAATAATAAAAAATAGTATATTATATACGGAGGTGGTCAAGACTATTATTATTGACCGAGCATCAAGAATAAGATGCGAGGTTTATAAATGTCTTCAACACCATGTACAATTTTTTCCACTACTTGTCAAATTGAAGACAAAAATTAAAAATAATTCACAGACGCACCACAAGAAGCGTTTACACCTCGTCTCACTGACAAGTACACTGTCAGTTTTCGATATATATTATGAACGTACTCGTTAGTTCATCAGTAATTTTTGGTTGAGCGCGAATTTTAAACCAATGACATTTTTATTCAAATAATTTTATCTTGATAGGTTATTTCAAGCAGCAAATATGTTAAAGACAATCTCCTGGGTATTCAAAATTATGTTGCACAAGGTTTTGATAAACTACTATCCCTGAATTCCCAAAATATTTGAATTTGTCCATCATTGACCTAGGTTAATAATAGAAAATTATTAACCACTAATAGAGAAATTCAACTTCTGAGTTGGCTGGAAGAAGCAATAATTACAGCTAGTGGTGAGAGAAATAAATTCATGCTATAGAGTAATTTCAATTTGATATTAAAAATTACAAACTGTTATAACTTTGTTATAAACAAATTGAAAACAGTAATTTTTTCTACTACCGTGCGCTTTAACCCACTTTCCCGCACGCATTTTAGCTTTGAAAGTGTCACTTTCCCGCACTAGTGCGGGAAAGTAAAATTATGCAAATTTTGACCTTATTAGATAGTTTTTTACTTCGGAAGTTATAACTATTCTTACACCAGGTGAATAAATAGTCCATCAAATAAAATCTACATGTTTTCTAGCTTTTTGTTGCATTTTTAATTTTCTGAAAATATAAAATAATGAAAATATTTTGATATAACCTTGTACATTCTTCAAAGTAGAGTCATAAAAAACCTATCCAACCACCCGGGCTTGATATAAGAAAAATATATCAAATGAAATTATTTCTTCTACAAATGACTTGAAATTGTTGCCGTCACCTTCATCGTCATCTTTATGTGACCTGCAAACGATGCCATCCTCATCAACGTCATTCACTCATCAGTTAACACCAAATAACTCCACTGGACCGGCAATTTTGAGTAATTCACAGAATGCAACAAATTGTGTTTCTAATATTAATATTTATAATAATAATTGATAAAAATAATAATAGTTTTTGGTTAACGTTTTGTATATGCATGTTAAAATAAAATAAATTTTGAAAAATGGGTTGATATACTTTTTTGTATATACGGTCGTAGAAAAAATAATGTTCCTAACTCATGCGTAAAGTGTCTTTCCCGCCCTTGACCGCTTGCCCGAACTCCGCTTCGCGTCGTTCGGGTCAACTGCAGTCGCGTGCGGGAAAGTATCACTTTCCGCACTTGTTAGGAAAATAACTATTTCCTTTGAGCTGGAAGGTGATTATAAAAGAAAATTTGAAAATATCTTTGTTCCAATTTTGAAAAAAAAAACACCTAATTTATTTTTTACAAATAAAATAAAAAAAAAACTCAAAACTCCCACTCAAAATTATGATTCAGTGGACTCTTTTCTTCGACTAACTTCTCACAATCCAATTAATGCATATTCTGTAAACACCATGTAATCTATAAACTTAATATATAGTGTACCGTCTCTAATAAGAACAGGATAATTAATAAAAGTCACTTCCGAGTTCCGACCATCCGACGCGACAAAATAGTTATCAAAAGAAACTGACACAAATGACAGATTTTCTCATCAATTTTTTTCTCTTGCTTTGATAAATCCCCATCCTTTGATACCTGACTGTATTTTTTCATACAGACTAGTTTCGAAATATTCTGCTTCACTCGAAACACCGCCCGTTAGTGTCAGCTTTGCACATAATATATATATGTAGAAAAAAACTGTCGAGGACAAATGCGATTTTGGATTTTCGTACAAGCACGTTCGACGTTTCGATCTCGCTCATCTCCGCGGGGATTTTCGAGGTGAAATCCACTGTAGGCGATACGCATTTAGGTATTCCGATTAAGTGAAATTATAATGCGGATTAGAATGGGTGAAGCGTGACGATGCATGAATAATGCCGAATCGACGGTGACGAACTTGTGTGTCGGTGAGAAAATTTTCATCAATTTTAATGCGAATTAGTTACCGATGATACTGCAACTGAATTTTAATTTCTTGTTAATTATTTCCCGAACTAATTTATGTAAATTATTGAAAATAATCGTATTCACTATATTAATTTCCAATCAAACGTGTGTCTGCGTATCAAACTCCTACGATTCTACGGGACGGATTAAATAGAAATTTGAAACAAACATGAATCTCCGTAATACAAATATGGACGTTCAATATATCTATAAAGAAACTTTGGACATGCTGTTCTCTTTGTGAGGAAAATAGAGGTTTACGACCTGTATTTCCTTTATGGGAAGCATAATATAAATGAGCGATTTAAAATTATGAAATATATAAAGGAAATTCAAGAATATAAATCATGGACAATATAATAGAAATTCAATATCAATATGTATTAGATTGCCGATACCGCTAAAATGCACGTACTTAAAATCAGATAGTGAACGTATTACCCGCAACACTGTAAAAGCTTTTATGCCATCAGTTACAAAATAAGGCATTTCGTAACTGATGGCATACAAGATTTTTTCTGATTTTGAAGAAAGTAATAAAAAAATAAAGTTTAATATAATTCATAAAAATTTGGAAAACATAAATTTAGTTTGTTGCTGTTACTTCATGCTAGTTGTCAGTTTGACATTTTGTAAAAAAGTCTAGACGGAAGGTTTTTAGCGAGATTGATATATTTTATTTTAAAAAAATTGGTGATTCAAGTTCTGAAGAGCTGAAGAGCTGAAGAGCTACCAAGCGATATTGAAGAGGCAACAGGTAATGCTCTATTATCAGTAATTCCCGAAAAGTCAAAGGCAGTTTATGATTTGGCATACGAAAAATTTGTTACGTGGTGTGATGAGAAGAAAATTGAACATCTTAATGAGAAAGTTTTACTTGCATATTTTGAGGGTAAGAAAGATCTAAAAGTTTCCACATTATGGACACTTACTCAAGGTTAAGGTCTGAACTAAATCTGAAAAGGAATATTGATATTAAAAAATATACAAATTTGGTAGCATATATTAAAAGGCAAGCGGACGGGTACAGTGCTAAAAAGTCAAAAGTTTTCATTACAGAAGATTTTGCCAAATTTTTAGTGGAAGCTGATGACAAAAATACTTAATGGCTAAGGCTGCAATGATAATTGGAATGGCAGGAGCATGCAGAAAAGCAGAATTAACATTTTTTCCAGTTGAAAATGTTACAGACGAAGGAAGCCATTTTCGTGTTGATATCCTACCTTCAAAAACAAAAGTTATACGACAGTTTGCAATTACCACTGGAGACATTGAAAATACGAATCTTGTTGAAATATTAAGAAAATATATTAAGTTGCGTCCCCAGGTTCTTAAACACAACAGATTTTTTGTAAAATATGCGAATGGAAAATGTACCAGAAATCCTGTGGGAATTAACACATTAAGCAGTCTGCCAAAAGTTATTGCACAATTTCTTGGTCTTTCAAATCCCGTTCTATATACTGGCCACTGCTGCAGAAGAAGCTCTGCCACTTTCCCAGCAGACAGTGGCACTGATATTTTAAAATTAAAGAGGCATGGACGTTGTAAATCTACCTCTGTTGCGGAGGGATATGTTGAAAATTCCATGAATAATGAAAAACTTAGAGCGCAAGAAATATTTGGTGAAACATCTAATGCAATGTGCGCCGCTTCCCAAATAACAGCAAGTTCGAGCAATGAAAAAAATATGTCGTCGGGAATTAATTTGAATAATTGCAATTATTGTGTTATCAATATTTACAATAATTAATTAATTTATAATTCATGTTTTTAACTTGTATTATAACAGTTTAATAAATAGCATAATTCTTTTTGTCACTAATTTTGAAATACATTTTCGTCACCAATTGCATAAAATTTTACTTTATGCAACTAGTTACAAAAAGTAAGAGGTTTCATAATGTCAATCAGTTTTAAAAAGTGTCACTTTATATGTCAAAATTAGAAAAATAACTATTATCTAATTCCGCTATCAAATGTGACACCTTAAGTCACTCTTTGACGTTAGGTAACGTCACATTTTTCATAACCTCCATATATCAGTTATGAAAAGTAGTTAAGTAAAAACTTTACGTAACTGTTTAAGTTTCAAAGAATAATTTATTATTTTTTCTCTTATTTTTTGGGAATCAAACCACAATAATGTTTTTTACTTCGACTTTTCGGTAGCGTTCCAGCTATCGTTGTCAAGAGTAATTAGTAATAAAATCATTTTTGGTCCCTATCTGACACAACGAAAAAAATATGACAACTAGACAATAAAAAAAAATGAAAAACATTATTGTGGTTTGATTCTCAAAAAATAAGAGGAAAAATAATAAGTAATGCCACAAGGAACTTAACAGAAGATAATCATTTATTCATTAGGTACTGTCAAAACTGACAATTATTTTATTATTTAAAATGGCAATTACCCCTTTATTTTAATTCAATAGTATCTTGAGATTTATAAACATTGACAACATTATTGAGGACACAGTTATTCAAAGTAAGTCAATTTTATGGGTGAATACTTTATAGTAACAATATTTCTAACATTATTTGAATTCACTTAAATATTACCATTGTAATTGGAGATTTTATTAAAAATTATAAAAGCGCGTAATCAGATAAAATAAAACGTTGTACGTAAACACGTTATGAAGAGAGCGACATTGTTCAACTCGCATAATTTGCAAAGCTCGCTGGCGCTCGTTTTGGCAAATATTACGCTTGCTGAACAGTGTCGCTCTTTCCATAACTAGTTACGTAAATAACTATTTTTGGCTGTTCTCCCGCTTGAAAAAACGTAACTTTCGTCACTCGTTGAACAAATATACTTATTACTTTACGCACTAGTGCAAAAAAATGAAACTTTACATACTCCGTAGCATACGTAAAGTGAAGCTCATATAATAACCTTTTTGGTGTGCGTCATCGATTGTTAAGGTCCTTCTAGCACATCAAGTTGGAAGAATTGGAAAAAAAGGCAGGTCTGTGATTAATCCTAATTAAAATATCACAATAATCGACCGTTCAAATGTGTTACAAACGTTAACTCTAATCTTTGACTTAAAAAAATTGATTAGATGATATTTCAAAATAGGATGCAGCCGTACCGTTTGTAGCGGCTATGTCTCTTACGTCTTTTTCTAATGTCCCACTGACAGTTCTCGTTAGGTCTGTACTTTGTTGTTTACGGTCAATTATTATTTATAAAAAGTGGATATTGATCTTATTGTTATATTTATTTGAATAATACAAAAATATGCCTAGATATACGAAACACCATAAGTATTTTCAATCAGAAAAAGGAGCTGGTAATTATTAATTTTAAAGCCTTTTCGAATTTGGCTGAATACGATCCTGATGATCTCATTTATCAAATTTAAGGTTAGCTTCATGTCAAAATAGCAAATGAAGGACATACCGAGAACCCGGATATAAGTCACAAACGATAACGCACACCAAGAAGGCTATTATATAAACTATACGTACTTCACGCTGGGTTGTAGAAACATCATTTTTCTATTACCATCTACAACTACAAAATCAAAGCTGTTCACTTTATGAATTAACTTTTAGAGCTATCTACTTCTATCTTAAAATAATCACGCTTAAAAATAATTACGTCTTAAAATAATTGGGTCAAATTCCAGTCCTTCCTTTCAAATTTATACATATTTAAGTCATTCTTAATGTCCTTAAGTGTTTTAGACGAACGGGATGGATTCGGAAAGTGGAAGTTAACGACTTCTAACCAAATTAGTGACTCTTGGACAATTTCTCAAAGCTGTTTGGTAGAAATTGAATTAGCTTAACGAATAATAATGTATTTTCAATCATTTTTTGATAATATTAATTGAATGTTCCAGACATTCAGCTATGAACCAATAAATATCTTCTGTAAGTTCCTTGTGGCATTATTTATCATTTTTTCTCCTATGTTTTGGGAATGAAACCACAATAATGTTTTTTATTTTTTTAACATTTTACAAACATTTTATTAAAAACATTATTGTGGTTTCATTCCCAAAAAATAAGAGAAAAAATAATGAACCAATAAGATGCTCTAGTCAAGGGGCCATCCATAAAGTACGTCACACGTTAATGGGGGGAGGGTATCACCGAAGTGTGACTTAGTGTGACAAGGGGCATGAGGGGGTCAATAGTTTTGTGACGTCACATGTTAAAATTTGAAATACCAAAACGCAAAGTTTGGATGTGAATTGAAAACTTCAAAAATTTACGAATTTGATCTATATTTATTGATAATTTAGAATTTTATTAGATTATTATATAATAAAAATAAGTGAAAAATAAAAATAGCTGTTTTCTCTTCATTATTTTCAAATACATGCATAAATTTGAAAAATGTGTGACATCACATCAGGAGGGGGGGTTATAAAAATGTGACAATCTGTGACAAAGTCGGGGGAGGGGTTCAAAAGTCCATAAATTCGTGTGACGTACTTCATGGATGGCCCCCAAGTTCGGATTATAATTTTATATAATAGGGTACAAGCATAAATTTTGTTATTGGTGGGAATTGACGCTTTATCAGGTCTCCTAACACCATGCATGCCTATTTTGCCAAAAAAATATAAACTTTACTTTTAAAACGACTTTAAAAATCATAAAATTTGAAAGTTCGCCAAAAGCCGCTTTACGTCATAAAGATGGCTGCCCCATGGTGTGACGTCATTTGTTTACGTTCTTATTCGTGTATCACGCTCTGAGTTCTTGTGACCTAATTTGTTTCTGAAAGCTTTAAAAATGGATAAAGCCGCAAAAAAACTTTGTATTCCAAGAATTGCATTGTTCCAGTGTGCAAATCAACGTTTACTAAAACTCCAGACAAAATATTTGTTACTTTACCTGGTGGCGCAAGCAAAAATACACTTAAGAGAAGGACATTACTTCTGTTTGTGAAGACCTTTTTAATGTAAGTACCTACTTATATGCTGGTGATTTTCATTCTTTAACAGTTTGAGGTTATGTACCCATATGTCTAGGAATCAACCATAAAACATCATTTTCTTACGACCACACAACGAAATATGGTTGGTATATATTATATAAATAAAACATAGTTCAAATCGTACTAACGATAATGCTTCAACTCCTCTTATTTCCTCTGCATTAAAGCAGCTGTTTGACTTCATAAATTCAAGCAGCATAAATGAGTCTACTTTGGGCAAGTTATCAGTTTGTGCTTTCACAAAACCTTCGCTAGCCATATCTTTACTCACAAAATATGAAAGAATCGTCACTGAACACTGAACTAGTAAATAAAATATATATTCTTCTAAAAGTTTTAAAATATCCTCGGAAATATCGAATATTTATGTCCACTTTCCACTTTCCACTTTCCACTTTACGTTGATTTTTAGGAATAAAAAAAGCACACACAAACACGTAATGGTCTCAAACAAACATATAAATGATATTTTTACGTCGATGAAGCAATTAATAGTTGATTAAAATACAATATAAACACACAACTACACATAACCTAATGCAATACCGGCCATATTGACATAAGTAAACACAAGAGATATGACATCACACGTATCATCGGTAGCGTTCGGTAATCCTCGGGTTGTGGTCGGAAAGTGCATTGAAATTTGAATTTTATATTAAAATTTGGGAGTAATTTCCAATGGAAACTGGTTTATTTCATATTTTTAGTAATTTTTGATATCATATTTACTATTATAAATTAATATCCAAGCAAAATATGAAATGTGCGTGTACTCTATTATAGAAATTATTCAATGCACTAAAAAGGGGTATTTTTAAACAAAAGGGAGGTTAGCAAAACATTCAAAATAGATATTTATAGCATGTTTTTGTACCCAACTTAACGTATGGAAGTGAATCATGAGTATCCAAAGACTGAAATCAAAGATCATAGCGATGGAAATGAAAATACCAAAGAGAATATAGAAGGTGTAACAAAGTTGGACAGAATAAAAGATGGAGAAATTAGAAGTAGACTCAAGGCGGATCCTATAATATTAAAAGTAGAGCAAACTCAACACAGTTTAACAAATATGGGAGGCAGGGTAGGGCAGGAAGGAAAAAATAGGAAGACCTTAGAAAAACTGGAATCAAGAAATAGATGACTTATTAAGGGAAACAGGAACTTCTTGGACGGAAGCAAAGAAGATAGGAAAAGGGGGAAATATACTGCGGAACCAGCAACCCCGACACCTAAAGGTATAACGGGAGTCGTATATGGAAAAGTATATGAAATTTCCAGAAGTTCAAAATAGCATATTATCAAATTTTAGGATAGAAATAATTTCCATTATGCGAATGTTAAATGACAGTTGATAATGTACCTACCTAAATGAGTATCACCTGCTGTAGATTTAACTTCGAAAATCCCACCGGATATAAGCAAAATAGACACGTCGAACGTGCCTCCTCCCAAATCGAAAATCAGGACGAATCTGTCATCGTCACTCTTTTTGTCCAATCCATAGGCGATCGCAGCTGCCGTGGGCTCGTTAATTATACGCTGAACGTCAAGACCGGCGATTGTGCCGGCATCTTTTGTTGCTTGTCTGTAAAATGGAAAACAAAAAAAAACAAAAATGAAAATTGATATAGAAAAATGACTGCCATCACTGGAGTAATAAGGTAATTAATTTTATTTAGTAAACACGAAGGGATTTCAGTGAAAAATGGTGTGAAATATAACGAATGACAATAAGAACGATGATTGAATTGAAAATAATGTGACAGCTGCATGATTCTGATCTTTTTGAGGTCGCAACCTCATAATAAGGAAAAACAAACTTTATTCGTAAACACTTTTACGTTATTGAATTGTATCTCCACTCACAATCTCCTTAGTGCTCGTCTAGGGGTAATTTTTATATGAAAAA
>CAJUYH010010183.1:0-12639 GCA_910591685.1 Galerucella tenella
ATCTCCCCTCGATTCTCCTGTTTCAGTACTGGTAGGAATCTACCAGAAGTCACTGGATGGAAAATCCAGGAAATTCCCTCTCGAAAGACTATTATCTTGCTTAAAAAAGGAGGTTCCTAAAAGTCATATAGATATAATAAATAAGTTATGTGATCAATTCAATAATTTCTCTAGTTTAATAAATAAGAATTGGTATAAGTTAGATGAGGATCGGCAGAGTACGTGTATTTTATATTTTGACAAAATCAGAGATAAGGTAGAAAAAGCATTTCAAGTGTTAGATTGTCGGTATAAAGTTCCGTCTCAATCAATTACACGTAATAATTTAATTAATAAAGAAGTATTAGAAGCAACGAGCAAAGGTAAAAAGGATAAAATGGCATTGAGTATGGATTTTTTCAATTTAGCTGGTAAGATATTACCAAATGAGTTTAATAGCGATACAAGCAAACTACAGTCTTTTGTAGATGCGGTTAGCCTACTACAAGTATACGCAGCAGAGCATGAGAGAAATGCTGTGTTATTCGTGAAAACAAGACTGACTGGAAAAGCCAGGGTTTTGATTACTACTGAGAATTCTCTTAGAAATAGTCGATACACTTAAGAAAGGACTCAGAGGGGACAGCGCTAGTTTGGTAAGTGCTAAACTAAGTGAACTAAGGCAAAATAATAAAGATCTCGTCGGATATGCTTCCGAAATGGAGAAACTGACCGAAAGTTTACAAGCCGCGTATTTGGCAGAAGGAATGCCAATACACTTAGCGACGAAGTATAACACAAAAGCAGCAGTAAAATCATTGATAGACAACGCAGCTTCAGAATGGATAAAAACCGTTATAGCAGCTGGAAATTTTACGACACCGCAAGAGGTGATGACTAAACTGGTTTCCATCAATGTGGGAAACAATCAGTCAACAGAAAGTGTTCTGCATTATAAGGCAGATAGGAATAAGTTTTTGTCGGGAAAAAGGTATTTTCCTCAGCGAAGACACTCTTATGTTAATCATAATGGAGGAAATAACTTTCATAGGAAAGGTAACTAAGACAATAATAGGAAATTTCAGGAGAACCAAGGAGAAAGGAGATTCAAGGGGTATAAAGGTAGTTCAAATGAGTATAGGGAAAGACCTAACAATAGGTTTAATAATAATTATAGGAATGTAAGAATGTGTGAAAGTGAAGAAAAGAGAGAGGAAGATGAACAAAAAGAATTGGGGTTTTGAAAAAGAAAGGTGAAAATCCAAAATTTTAAATAACTTGCTTAACAATAATCGTTATATTTATAACTTTGATTCAACTCTTCCAAACTTTGTGCAAATTAAAACTGACATATCGGATACTATAGATACTTTTATATTAGATACAGGTGCAGATATTTCGTTATTAAAAATTTCAGATAATTTTCCCCATCACTTAATAAAAACAACACAAATCTTAAAAGATAGATTATGGTAATGAACAAAATGTCCAATAAAAGTTTTCTCCTACTCTCGATCCTTAATTGGTTGATATGTACTATAAATTGCTCCTCTGAACAATGTCCTACAGTGTCCGTTGTGAAAGGAATAGTAAATATAAGTCCTCCTAGTTATTGTAAAATCTCTCTATCAGGCACAGATATTTATAAAGAAGGACCATTTTCAGATAACCCTGGATTTTGGTATGGTTTGGTTGAATACGACTGCAGAGAATGCAAAGGGGCGATTCCCAGCGAAGCTTACGAATGCAAGGGTTGTTTCGCTTGCTACCATGATAAGGCGCTTTCTATTTGCAGGCCGAGAAATACCCTATTAGTGACTGGAATAATCTGTGGAGCTCTTATCGTAGTCATACTTGACATACTTTTGAAATACATTCTAAAAACTTCCTGGGTCACGGGAGCTTGGATGGAAGACATCTTTAAATACTGCATAGTGAGGAAAACAAGAAGAAAAAATAAGGTTGCTAACAAGATACATCATGCAGTTGGTACTGCTTTGGTTCAGCAACAGATGGCTCTAGAGGCTATCCGTGATAATAGAGATATAAATCCTCCTGTATATGTGGATCTTTCTCCAGAAAGGAGACCACCAGTCCCTCTTCCCAGAGTGCAGGGTGTTTAAAAAAAAATATATTTAGAACATTAAGCCATCGAAATATTAAAGGAATAACTCAGGGAGAAATTAAAACTTTAGGTACAATAGAAACTTTTCTTTTTATTAAGGGTGTAGCAATCAGACATTGTTTTCATGTAGTAGAGGAGGAATTTCCTATACCTACGAATGGAATTATAGGTAAGGATTTCATAAGAAATTATAATTGTATTTTAGATTATTCAGAATTAAAATTATACATAGATTGCAAATCTAGGAATACAGTAACATTAGAAATTTTTGATATTCCTGAATATGATACTATAGCAATACCGCCTAGATGTGAAGTCTATCGGTTGGTAGAAAGTTTCAAGAACTTAAGACAGGATAAAGTTGTTGAGCAACAAGAATTATTACCAGGAATATTCATAGCAAGATCTATTATATCAAAAACTAATCCTTATGTCAGAATTTTAAACACAAATTATGAAAGCAAGTCGATAAATACAAACTGTTTTGGCGTATTTATCATCTTAGCACATCATCAGACATTTTGCGTGTATTGAGTATTGCCTATTAGTAGATATAGTGAACATCAAGTCCAAACAGGGCTTTAGTAAAAAAGTATCATTTTTGGTCGTTAAAACATTCAGTACTAGATATTCACAGAGAGAACATTGTTTGTATTTATCGACTAACCGGTTGTTATTTCTTTTTATTTAGTTCAGTTTTAGTTTTTTTGCATTATAATTAATTGTGGTGAAGGGTGAAATTGATTACTTTTTTCCTTCCTCTATCTTACCCTATAGCGATTTCACCGATAACATACGGACTTACGAACCTGCCGGTGCATAAGGTAAGATTGAATTTTTTTTATACAGTCCGCTAATTATATATTTAGAGAGAAATTATTCTTTGTGCCATATCACAAACAATATTAAAATATTGGATTTAGATTTATTTCATGTATACGCTGTGACGAATGAAAGTAAGAATAGGATGAAAGAATTAAGAAAAACATTGAATTTAGATGTACCAGAATACGTCAGGGATAAGCTAATAAATCTTTGTGAGAATTTTTCAGATATTTTTGCTTTAAAAAACGACATTTTAACGCATAATAATTTTCATGAGCAAAAGCTATTGGTAAAAGATGATACTCCAATATATATTAAAAATTATCGCACGCCACACTCTCAATTTTCAGAACTTAATGATCAGGTCCAAAAGTTATTAGATCAATGTATAATTGAATCTCCAATCACAAATTATAAGAGTCCAGTTTTACTTGTTGCCAAAAAGGCAATCAATGGAGAGAAGTCTTGGAGACTTTGTATAGATTTCAGGCAATTAAACAAACAAATAGTCACAAATAAATTTCCATTACCTAGAATAGATTCGATCTTAGATCAGTTAGGGAGGCCGAAATGAGCATACATTAAAATGCATATATGCCCAGCCAATCAGAACTCACAATGCTCTAGCCGACCGAATGAATCTTCGTGTCAACTCGTACGTCAAATTTTGTGAAAATTTGGCGGTATGGATGGTCTGGTTTAGGTTAGAATAGAAACTTAGATTTCAGATCTTGTTCGCTTGATGATATCAGAGATATATTTACGATAATCTAGTTGTATAAAACAATTTTAATTGTTTATTTTAATACTCATACTTCACTTGGCTAATTTCTATAGTGGTTTTGAATTTGATTTTCACTAATTATTTACTTTTCAGCATTTTTAAATCTGTTCATCTCCTAAACTTATCTTTTGCAGTTTAAGTAGGGAAATATGGAATCACCGCGGTAATTATTTTTTTTATATTGTGGATGAGAACATCAAAGTTATAATATAAATCTTGTGTGTTTATTTTGCAGTCTACAGAAAGTGATTTGTGAATTTTGTGAAGTTGTACAAGTACATCTACAAGAAACAAGCATTTAAGAAAATTTCACCCCGAATCTATCGAGCAGGAACAGAAAAAACATATTATATGTCCAATGTGTACCACTACAGAGAAGTTATCCTATTATAATAATTTAAACAAACATTTGCTTGATATTCATCAATTAACTATTCAGGAATCTGTTTTAAATTTTAGGAATTATGAAGAATTCATATTTTGGAGAGCACAGGAAAGTAGGGAAGTTGATTACGCTTGTCAAAGCAGAAACAAATTTAAGAATGGTGAAGAACGCATATGCTACAATTGTAATAGAAGTGATATAAAAGGTGGTACCAATTTTTCAAAAAAAAAGCAAAAACAGATGGTATTATAAATAATAAAGAGAAGGAAAAACCCAAAACCGAGTCAATATGCCTAATCAAAAGGAGGCAGAGAGGGAAAAAAGAATATTAAGTGCTTGCGACGCAATAATAAACTGTTCAGAAGATGCAGTCAAAGTTTTAAGGGAGAACTCAGTATGCAATGCAAGGTCAATTGAAAGAAACTCCAGATCGATAAAGGACCCCAACCCTTTAATGTCCGCAATGACCAATATTAACATGAAGTACCCTATAACATACATACCAGAACTACTACACAAAGATTATCATCCTGATCCCACATTATTCTCCAACATAGATGATACGAGACGAAAAGGGAGAAAACTATGTAAGATGGAGGCAATAAACAATTGGGTATTGAATTCACCCCCATCAGACAATAGCTCAAGAGACTCAATAGATGCCTTGATGAAAAACAATATGGCTAAATTGAATAGAATAAACAATATTGAATGGGAGAAAACCAATTTTATAGTGGGAGAAACGTCATATTCCAGACAATTGATCCCCACAAACCCAGATTGTGTTGAGGTACCAAAAGAACTGAGAAAATCAGCAATAGCTAAATATTTACAATTTTTCCTTGTTAAATATGTGTTTATAAATTTATTTTTAGGATTTATTCAGTAGCTCATGTAAAGTTCGACATATGAAATCTGGGTGGAGTATTCGCATACGAGGAACATGTCCCTCCAGAATTATAGCGAAAGTCTCAACAAATGGTGAATAGTAGTATTCATTTAATGATAATAATAATAATATTCGTCATTTATTGGTACACCCAAATGGCCATCAACTGAAGTCCTTCAGCAATAATTATTTTAATATTATTAATTTTGTAAATAGTTTTTATTAGGATTAGTTCAAGTAACATTTATTGAAACTTATGTGGGACATGTGGACGAGCTAAGAACAAAGCGACTGTCAAAGGCTGAAGAAAGTATTGTAGTTGGACAATTAGCTGCAGGGGTAACAAACAAGATGCCAAAAAAATTCAAAATAATACGATTGAAAGAATAAACTTGATAACAAGAGGAGACTTAGCATATTTAATAAGGAAGTACAATATTGACAAAAAAAGGGACAATGATGGCAGGACAGCTACTACTTTAAAAATTGAAGAATGGAATAGACAAGGGAAAAACCATGCATTTTTATTCAAAAGAATTGGTATGCACCTACATACAAAGAAATTTAAAAATATGCAAGTTTTAAAAGATTAAGGTGTGAAATGTAGGTGGTTTTTATTTTCAGGTGAACGTTACCCTGGGTTGAAGGATGAAGATTTTGCAGTGGGTTACATGAATGGTGTAATGGAAAAGAAATTAAGAGACTTTAAAAGGATTATTTGTATTGATGGAACGCATGGAACAAACCGAAGAAATTTGGATCTTACAATACTTTTAATTAAGGATGAGAATAATATGGGATTTCCAGTGGCATTTTTACTTTCAAACAGACTAGATCAGACAATTCAAGAAATTTTTTTAGGGCACTTCAATCAAGGATGGGGGAGACATTTCAGACGGAATATATAATGAGTGATGATGACCCAAAATATTATAATGCATGGATTAAAGTTATGAATTCCTATGAGAAACCCAAAAGACTTCTTTGTACATGGCATATTATCAAGAATTGGAACATCCAAGGCCGATCAAAACTTAAGAAACCAGAAAATAGACAAGTTATGAAGAAGGAAATGAGGAGAATATTAAAAGAGACTAACGTTGAAAATTTTATGGTAATAAAGGAAAACTACTTCAGGCATTTAGAAGAGCAGGATAAAAATGATTTTTTGAAATACTTGCAGAAGTAAAGATTATATTACAAACAATAATATTAGATTAAACAATGATATTTGGTTTTAGCTACTATTTTCAGAGTGAAGAAAGGATCATGATGTGGGCCCATTGTTACAGAATAAATGTAGGAATAAATACAAACATGGCTATAGAAAGTTTGAATAAAGTATTAAAATATAACAAAATGAGTGGACAACGTAATCTTAGGTAAAAATATAGGTACCTAATCATTATTTAAACAAAATATGGGATGAAAAATGTTGACATAATAAAATGGAAATACAATTCAAATTTTTTTAGAGTTGAAAAGGATGGATGAACTTGTAGATGAGAAGATGTGGAAGAGGATCATTAATACTGAAAGACCAAATGCAAATAATTATCAGCACAAAATTGTTATAGAAGCACATAAGAAAGCAGAAGATATGGATGGTAAGGTAGAATTTTTGGAATTTGGAAAATTTAAAGTGCAATCTTCAGTAAGTAATGAATATTATGTAGTGTCTTGTAATGAAGTATGTGATATACAATGTCGTACTGGGTATTGTCATAAATGTAAAATTTGTTTACATATATATCAATGTCAGTGTCCAGAGAATGCTGTAAAGACAGTACTATGTAAACATATACATGCTGTAGCTTTGTTTGAGGAGAGAAGCGAGTCTGTTTTAGGTTCTTTGAATACTGAAGAGGATGAGGATGATGTTTTGGTTGTTGAAGAGCCCAGTATTAGCCAGTTAAATTATCAGGATGATGTAAACCACTTTATTCAAGAGAGTTCTAGAATGGAAGATGATAATTCAATAATTAACTTTGAAGAAAGACGAGAAGTGGGAATGATAAACTATAATTTGTGCTTTTATAACATACTATATGGTTTGTAGATTGCATTACAAGAATTTTGTAGCTTTGGTAGAAGTTTAGATGAAAACTCCTTTGCTAGATTTATGAGTGATTTTAGGAAATGTAGAAGTAAAATGGTTTAGGAACAAGAAAATTCTCAGGGCATAAGCAAAAAAAGAAAAATTGAAAAACAGACATACTATCCAAATAAAAAATAGATTACTTGATATAAATTTTTGTTACTGCCATTTTTTTATAATTAGGTAAAGTTCAGTTTTTTTCATATTTTCTTTGTAGTGCTTTATGATTGTTACAGTAGTTATGGTTTTTGCTTAGGTTCTGGTACAGGATTCGTGGTTTGGGAAGGTGTTGGCTTTTTTGGTATGGTGAAGAAGGTTATTGTCGTTTGAATGTATTACCAATTAAATTAGATATAGGTTATTTGAATTTTTGTTTGATTTTTACCTACTAGAAAATAGAACATTGTGTGCCAGACACAATTTTTATACATTTGTATTTAAATGTTTTAAATAAACTTAATAAACATAAATATATATATGTGATATTTGTTATTTCATTTCCCCACTTCTTGGTTTTATTTATGTAAAAATATACATATGAAATATAACGAACAGAATATAATGAATAAAATACTGCAAGCAACATATTAGGTATGTATAATTGTTTTAAAACACACAAATTGAGAAATTAATGAATTATCAAATTTTTTTCACAAAAAAGTTAATATTTAAATTTATTTTCTTGATAACAATTATCGATTCGGTCAAATAAAAGTAATTTAACAAATCAAAATTTATATATTCCGATATACCTCGTATATGACTGGAAAATTTCGATAACTTATGGTAGATCATGCAGAAGTTTCCTTTTTTTCCTTCAAATAAATAATAAAAAAGTTTCCCATATGCAACATACTGTTATATCGATTGGTAATTCTAATAATTGCATTTTATAATTTAATTTACTCGGTGTATGCAAGGCAGCTAGTATACAAAACCTATTTAAAAATATTGATCACAGCAAAAACTTCGAGCAAATACATTAACTGGTATTTTGAATTTGGCGGTACATAGGCCACGCCTCGGCAGATGCCGGAGCAATCTCATTGGCTGGGCATATATGCATTTTAATGTATGCTGTCGAAATGGTTTTCAGTCATAGATCTTATGTCAGGTTTTCATCAAATTCCCTTAGAACAGTCCTCAAGGAAATATACATCTGAAATGAATACGAGGTATGTCTGGTTTGGACAAGACAGATAGACAATTCAGTAAATTACAGGACGAGTTCCTTACACGATATAACTTAAAAGGAAAAAGATACGGAAACCCAAAGCAAGTACCTGTCAAGAAAACTGATCTATCAGGTAGATTGTTGAAAGTAGTGAAGGTTAGTGAACTCAACAACAAGAGAAACATGTCTGAGAACAAAACATGTGGAATATGCCAATTGGGGGTATGTGTGTGTGTGTGTGCGGGGAGGACTATAGAGGAGGTTATTTCCAATCTTCCCGATTTGGACTCGGAAGTCGATTACCGAGCACCTACAACTTCGAATAGCGACACCCCAATTCCAAAAGTCGATCGCTCTAGTAAACCTCCCGCTAGAGATTTAAGTCACATTCTAGGGACGTTCGATGAGGCGGCGGAGGACAGAGCACAAACTCTCCTAGACCTCAATGACCCCGCAATTCCGAGTCAACTCGTTTTGTACATTCGGGACCTTTTCGTTTTGAATAGCTTGCACAACCAGGAGGTATATAGGGATGTTGTCGCCCAGGAGTTGGGGTCGATCCAAAGACTAGTAGAGGATTCTGTGGATAGGTTATCTAAAAGCTGGAAGGATGCGTTTGATAACACTCTCGACTCCACGATCGAAAAAATACAAGATTACGCCCAGAGCTGTCAGGAGCAAAAAGACCTGCTCAAGGGTCAGACAGCGAGGTTAGATAAGATCATCTCCAGGACGGAGGAGATCATGGGGAGGGTGGAGTCTCTCGTTAAAGATATAGAAGGACTAAATATCAAGGCCATCTCAAGTCCTTGCGTAGATATATCAAAACCTCCCAGCGTCTCATGTAAGGGTTCAGAAAGAGACGAGGAATCACAAGACGAAGACGAACAAGCTAGTGAGTTGCAGGCAAAGGGTCTAAAAATGTACCAAGACTTGATCTCTAGATTCAAGGTGAGCGCGGATGTAGAGAGGATATTAAAGTATGTATTAACCACTCACGACTCTGCATCCTCGATGCTAGAGAATCTTAAAAAGATACCAGTGGCGGACAACTGTAATCTCAAAGCTGCTGTCTCACGTATTGCAGATCAAAAATACGACAAGGCAGAAATGTACCTGGTGGCATGGATAAGATTGGTGGAAAAATCGGGAATCAAAGTAAGACCTATAAGAAAGGAGAATTCCCCTTATGATTCGGATACCGAACAGCAGTGTAAGTCCTCCTCTTCAAAACCCAAAAGTAAGAAAATAGGAAAACCTCTTTAACAATTTTTAATAAGTCTTTATATCGCGATCACAAGCTCGTGCCTTATTCCGTTATGTATTATAGTTCCTATCGATGAGAGTCCATTCATTTCAATATCATCATCTATCATACTTGTTATGATTCCGCTCCAGACCTCGCCAGATCATCCAAATGGGTTCTCGGTTTTTGGGACTTTATCTGCTGGTGTCATAGGACTCATCTCCGTAATGCAAATTATAAAATGGCTTGTTGATACAATCATACAATTTAAGGCTCTGAAAGACGTGTACGGATGAAGCCTAACCCTGTTAGCTTCAATATGGGATAGTCTTACAATGTACTTGATACATAGAGCACAGTACTCGACCTCTTATACGAACGAGACTAACAAGGAGAATATGTTGCCGTTGCAGGAGATTAAATGTGTTGAAGATGACGCTAATGACGTAACTCCTCCGCCTAGCCCGGACACGGTGGCGAAGACCATCGTGGAAGGTGTTAGAAACCCAATTGGAGGGCAACCAAGACTTTATCCTACTGCTCCCTTCGACCTAATACCATAAACATGACTACCCGACACATATAAATATAAAACTTGTTTTAAAAGTGCCTTTGTGGTATTATAATTTTATAATTTTTTCCTTATTTTGCTTAGTTTGGTTTTAAGGTTAGATAAGATTCATTTTAGGAGCATAGAGCTTTTAGATTATTAATATTTAATTAGTAGTATTGATAAACAAATAGGAGCGATTCATATACGAGAGTAACATGAATCGGAATCAAATAAGACTCAAAGGTCCTTGTGACAATGTCGCTTTCTTCCATAAGTACCTAGAGGCGACTCCATATTTATTGCAAGTCTTCCTGACCGAGTTAGGCATATACTCATTTGTGGAAGAGTGGACACAGAAATGCGTACCTCAGATGGCGTATATAGCCTCTCTCGGGCGCTACCTCGTCTACACACCAAATCCTCTTGGACTAATAAGGGATGGTGAGATCTACGGGGTGGCGCTTGCAGAATTGTTGGGACCATGTATACCGGCAAACATGGTAATGCCCCGAGAAGATGCCGAGCACATGATTGTGAGAGCAGCCAGAGCTCTAATGAGAGCGGACCGAAACATGATCGGTCAACTGACCTCCGGTACATTAGAGAGATTAAATGCTGCCTTAACACTGCTAAGAACAGGAGTGCAAGAAAATGATCTAGTCGTTCCTGAAAACTGCCCGTTTTACAATCACATCACCAACAACGCTCTAACCGGATTCGTAGAGTTGCATCTTCTAGACGCCAACATAACCCGAGATATGATCAGTGACATGGCCATAACACCATCCCAAGCAGTAGGAATTATTTACTACTACGCTCAGTCTGGGACAGCAATGGCACTCAGAGGAGGACTCTCGGCTATTGTAAACACTGTGGTGTCAATAGTCAAGCGTGGACAGTACACGGACCGTTTTGAGGCCAAAATTAAATCGGCGGTGCTTCTAGAATTGGGTAAAACTGTGGATCTCGTTAAAGAGGTCGTGTCTCTCCTTTATAACCATTACGCAACAGGTATCGACTCCCAGAGCATACAAGGGGTATTTACAAGATGGGAAACATTTTTTCCACGGAAAGCACTCCGGTTAATATTAACAATCCAATAGGCTACACAAGGGGGGATGACTGTATACTTTACAGTCGTAAAAGCGTTGGAATCTTTCCCCAATTTCCCTTGGCACAGAATTATCAGAATTATGCCGATGGACTGGGCAACAAGTTTTACGGGTTCAATATCTAGGAGAGGCTGCAGGATCGCTCTATAAGAACCTAGGATGGGTAGCCAAAGAGCTCCTCTCACAGCTTGGTGGAGACGGGTTCATTGGTCAGTATGCAGGCTGGCCGCGAACTGTTCCTGGGCAAACTACAATCTTGAAGCTAATTAGCTACCGAGGGCGATGTCACAGATGCTGAGATGGCAAATCTGCGCAAAGTAAGAGAGAATGCAGGGACTGTGGAAATTGTGGAAGTGGTTAGAGCTGCTGAATAAGTATTAAGAAAAATTAAGGATTTAGAGACTTTACGACAAAGACGACTTTTAATTATTATCTTAAATTGGTATACGTTAGAATTGTGTTGTATTGTGTTCTTTGTAATTATTATTTTAGGTAGTTTTTTAGTTTGCTTTATTTTGTGTTAGCGGGAATAATTGCTTTTCCTTATTAACGCTAACCCACTGAAGATGTCGTACAGACATATTTTGCTAACGGCTGTTGTCCTACTCTTGAGGCTAGATCATTCACAGGGCATTATAGCATACGATTGCACAGGTCACGGAATGAACTATACGGCTGTTAGTATTAGAAGTGTGAATGAGTGTTCCGTAACCAAAACACGATCAATAACAGTGTCTGAGGAATTCCAGTTACTGGAAATGGGGGAAACAGTGCAAGCAACGGTACAGTCTTGTATGGTGGAAGTCACACGGCTCATACAGTACTGCGGCATGTATAGCCACACATCTACTGTGACTGATGCCATGGCGAGTTATGTGTTTATGTTAGAGAAAGTCTTATTCTATTAGAAATATTCCCGATTTTATAGGAATTGCCTTACTGGGACAATAATGTCCCAGTGGTATTTTTTAGTGGGAAATTTATGACCCATTGGGTTTTTTTGCAGTATGTCAAAACGAGGGCTTTCTGAAAAAGAGCTTCAAGATTTCGTCGATTACTTGTCCGATGAAAGTGACTCCGACCCCTTTGAGACCAATGACGACTGCGACAAAGACGTCATCGTCTGATTCAGGTGGTCAACAAGAATAAGAAATCGACATCAATGATGAGCAATCTTCTCAAAGTGAAATCGGAGAGATTGACGAAAATATAATGCAGGTACCGACAGCAAATCAGAATAAAGGAATCAATGAAAATAAAGAGGAAAACATAATTTGGTCTACTCTAACTGACAAGTTTCTTCCAAAATTCCAGATTCCTCAAATTAACACCTGTGAGATAGATAACGATGTAAAAAGGTCTTTGAAACCAATAGATATATTTAAAAAAATGTTTCCACCCAGTTTGCTTATTTTCATTTCGGAGTGCACTAATAAGAGACTGACAATGTTTGAAAAACAAAAAAAAAA
>CAJUYH010010184.1:0-12638 GCA_910591685.1 Galerucella tenella
ACTATTAAATTATTTCCAATTAGTAATGAATCACCCTGTATATATTTCTCAAATAACCCCTGTATAGCACAAAGCAAAATAAGCTTCTCGAACTTCTCTGGTACCTACGGGTCTCGTTATTGACAACAAAAGCGAGTTGTAAACATGATTTAGGAGAGCGGCGTCCGTTTGGGACAGCGACTTGAATCAAACCGCCCTGGAGTGAAACATCTTATATTTTTATTCTGTAATCTTTGCCTATATTGAGAAATATTTTATAAAAAATCCAATTATATTTCCTATCATATCTAAAGACCGATTTTATTATAAGATTTTTCCCCCAAACTCGAGGGCATACGTTTTCCGAGATATGGTACCTCGTTACCCTTATTTAATCACCCGGTACAGTGAAAACTGTAATTTTCGTTCTACCCTTGATATATGCTTACGTATTTTCGCCCACTAAAACTATTATTCACTCGAGGTCTGGCGCAGCGGTTCAATTCGGACGCTGATATATAGTTTGTAATCAGGAAATAGTTCCGCTACTAGTTTCAAGGTTGCCAACTCAGGGACTTGCGTTTTAATGAAGCCGTGCTTTAAAAAGGTGCAATGAAAATGTATCCTTGTATATTCGTTTGATACTCTAGAAATTTGCCAATGTGGTTATTAACTTCGTCTGTATATTGTCTGTATATTGTTATTGTGGGGAATTCATTCTGTTTCTCTTACTTTTTCCATTCTTTTTTCACCTCCTGTAAGCATTTCGATATCTACTAAGTTTTAACATTCACTTGTACTTATTCATTTACTTTGTAAAATTAATCTACCGCCTTTTTCTCATTTCTTTCCATCCATGCTTTGACTTTAGTGCAGAAAATGATATTAAAATAAGTTTCTATCCCAGGGTCTTCCTGGTACAACTCCTTTTAACCTGAAACCTCATTTAAAGGGACAGAAAAAGCTTCTCCTGACATGGACCCGATAGTGGGCATATGAGCGGTAGCAGACATTGCTTGTAGAATATTAGTTGAAATGGGTTTTAAATATCAAACAATTATTAAACGGCAAATGATAATAGATTCCTCAATATTTGCGGGAGTGGCATCATTAATTACCAGCTGTTAAACAATATCGACCAATTGTCTACCTTGACAAAACATGGCTCGATATACACTGCATGGAGAAAGATGGAATACTTTTTTAACAAAAATCCAAACGATCGCTTCTTCAAATGAATGCAAAAGGATAACAATATTACATGCAGGTTCAAAAAATGGCTTTGTCCCGATTTGACTGCTGCTTTCAGCTGGAAACAGTAAATTCTTTCTTAAATTATCACCAGGACACTTTTTAAAAATTGATTTGAATATCGACCTTCAACAAATATACCACAAAATAGTGCGATTATAATAGACAATGCAAGTCATCATCGTAGTCAGGTGAATCATTTTCCTTGTTATAGTAGTACCTACTGAAACACTACTTGCAACGGCGGCGTTGAAATATGACACACAAAAAATGAAAACATTATAGGTTCTTGTCAAACTGACTTTCCCCGAGCGGAATAATGTGCGAGGCTTATAAATGTCCTCACCACAATGGTGTATAATATCCAATTTTTTCCACTACTAGCTAACTTTGACACACAACGTCTTGAGTCGAGAGTACACTCCTTGTTCCCCTATTACCAGTTTCCATGGATGGTAGCGGTCAATTAAAAAAATGCCATGCTATTTGGGCAGAACGTCAAAAGGCTCTTGGCCATGCTTTCGTATTACATGCACATTAAAAATTCGCAGCAACTGATATCCAAGTACATTCCTCTAACTGTATGAAAATGGGAAAATCATTCCTGTCTACTGTCTACTAACATGAGCTGGTTTACAGACGGGTCCAAAATAAACGTCCAAATTGGATCCGCCGCCTGGTGTTGTCGACGAACGACTACTCTTGGACAATGGAAGTTTTCGCCATTGATTTGTGCGTTAGGTGGATGCTGGACAACGACTCCCCCAGCGGGTCGATAAAAATATTCTCCGTCAGTCGGGCCGCAATAACGGCACTGTCTTTCAACAATAGCAATTCAAAACTGGTTTGAAATACTTTTGATTGGTTGATGTTAATAAACCTTATCAGGCTCAACATACTTTTCACTAGGTCCTTCTTGGAGAAATCTTCCCTTGGTCTTTATCTCCAATGAGACCTTGCTTCACATTCGAAGATAATGTGAAAGGCTGTTTCCTCCTCTTCCTAGCACAACCGACATATAGGTTTCTCCCTATATATGCCAATTGTATACATTGGTTTGAAATACTAGAATACTCTGGATGCAATTGATGAGGTTATCCTGGTATCTATTTTGGATTACGAAGTAGTGGACCCACTTGTCAGCGAAGCCTTGGCTGGGGAGATCCCTTTAAATCTGGCAAATAGAACTCTGTTGGGATAAACTACAAAACAAATGCTTACTGGAATGAGATACCAGGCTTGAGACTAACCATGGCAAAGGATATTGGGTCTATAACTGGAAATAATACTGGATACTGTGGGCTAAACCATCATCTGGGCAGAAAATGGCTGGTGCCAAATCGAGTATCGTCTCCCGTGCTGCTGCCTAATAAGTCAGACTACAGACCCCAGGAGCTGCGTTTATGCTCCCCAAGGATGTAGGTACCTCTTCATAGATCATCCTTGGTACGAATGAACGTAGATGGATAATGTTAATTTAGATTGGCTAACGTTCAGGACGTAAAACAGAGTTCACTCCTCCAATAATCGTCGAAAAAATCCATATTATGATATTGGTGATTGTAAAATAAAAGTACTCTTAGTGGTTGTCGCGGAAAGCATTTCTACTGGGCGGGTTTATTTTTCATTAATATTCCAACATGAGCGCAACGGAGGCCACGATTACCCACACTAGACCATAAACCACATGAAATGAGTGTTGTGTGAGGATCAGAAACAATCCAACCTTTTCTGCAACGTTTCATTATCGAAAACAAAAACTGGATCCATACCAGAAACCAAGGATAAATCTAAGTAATGGGATTACCTTGAAAAGAGTGGAGCGATCTCCTACGAACAATATTCCCACCTTTCTGGAGGGATTCGATATTAATTGGAAACAGAAAAGTTACAAAAATCCGTCAATTGGGATAAGAACTGCTACTTATAATCTCCAATTAAGCTAAATAACTACTTGTAAACACCTTACTGTTGAAAAATTATTTATGAACCCACAATTCAAGTATAAAAATAAAAGCTCCTATACGCATGTCAATTTCATTTTCAATCTGCAGAGAACAATTTGCGGGACCCAGCAGATTGAAAACATTGGCAAACATTGGCACGTCTTTCCACACGATACAATTTTTCATCACAATCAGTTGTGTTAAGAGAGAAAGGACAGATTTTTCAATATTCTTTTTAATAAAATGTATATTAAAGTTGTGTGCTCTTGAAAATGTTTATTGTTGGTATAACAAACCCACTTCAAACAAACAAACCTGTTGCACCAAACGTAACACCTGATCTTACGTCAATGGGGCTTGAGATTAACCCAATCACGCTAAACACCTCCCAATCTGCAGGGATCGGAAACGAAATTGTTTGGGTGCCCAAGACAATCGACAATTTATAAATTATGCCAATCGGTCTATACACGAGACAATCTGCTGGGACCTGCAAATTGTTTAGTGCCGTAGCTAGTAGGGGTGCATTGGTGGGCAATGCCCTACCTTGATATCACAACGCCTCACCTTAAAAATTATTATTATCATAAGTTTGCAGAAACAATATGATCTAAATGGTATTTTTGGTCGTATCTATTTAATCGTATCACCCCATCCAACAATTATTCATTATTACCTCACTCTCAATCAGATGTGGATCTCTACATCCCAATCTAGAAGTTCAACCATCTTGTTCGCATATTCTAAACTTTTGAATTGACTTTTTTTTATCCATCGGAAATACTTGTTCCAACATTTGATTTAACATTTTTTTAGTTATGATATTGTCTATTGAATTTGGATCATAGTCGTTATTAAAGCTATTTATTCAATAATATTTAATTCTTTGGTATAATTATTGGTATATTGATTTTATTAGAAACGGCCCTACTTCACACCTGTATAATAAATTATTTCTTAACAATATACTGTTTACAAGTAGGTATTCATCTTAATTGGAGATTATAACCTTAGGATCTCATATTTCCGGACGGACTTTACCTATAAAACATTTTCAGAACATATTTTTCAATTCAGTTTTCTTTCTAGGATTCCGATGCTCAGCAAACGATTTATACATGAATTAAATTTCGTTTAATGCTTAAGTGATATTCTAGTTCAAAAATGTTTTTCGGTTGAATTTCCGTTCGGCTGCAATTTTATTGCCAACGTTAACAAAAACCAATTCGACTTGGAGAAAAATAAAGTCGTTACTGAGACGATTCTCCGAGGATTCAATTCAATCGAGCGAGAAAAAAAATGTTAAGATTCTAATTGAACCGATTAGTCATTCTCAAATCTGTCGCAATTAGTAGCGGAGATTAATATTGGATTTTTCAGCTTACAATTATTTATAGTTTAGAGGAAAATGCAGAATGATAGAATTCTAAGAAACTTCAATTCTACTCAAAGTAAACAAATCGCCTTTTATTCAAAAAATATATACCAAGTTCACGGTGTCGGAAATTGCACTATTTGAGTTAAACGGATAACTTAAAGGCTTATTTTTTCTATCTATATTGTTGTCATCAAATCGGCAACAAGCTTTCCATAGGGGTCCGGCCACTTTTTTACCGACTATAGGACTTGAAAAGCATGATCATCGATGTCCTTATTTAGGCAGCTCTAGGTTTTAAGAGCTACGTCATAGAATATCGACACGATTGACCATTCAGCATAAAACTTCTAAATCCGGATAACATTAATCAATAATAAATAGTTATTTCAAATATGGACATGTGTACTCACTCCCAAATAGGTCTCTCCTTTGGTGAGTTTGGAAGTGTGGTATTTAACAATTATGCGTAGCACAATTATTATCAAATTACAAAATTGCTGACTAGGGTCTACATACACAAAAGCGGAGGAAGTGGTACATTCAGGGAAATTTGGTGAGTGAAATAATAAATTTATGTAAATATACATATACCTCTACCAATGGCTATAGCAGTTAGAAAAACAATTGATAATTTTGGAATGTGAGGAGGTTTTGCACCGTTTGAAAAGTGTAATGAACCCACTTGTTACGGCCGTTTCTACCACATAGTACTGCCTTCGATGCAGTGGCCCGTATTTCCATCGGTTGTGATATCAAATAATACACAGTAATTCATCAACAATTCAGTAAACTTCAATAAACTAAACGAACATCAAAAATATATACATATGAAACAATATTTTGAAAAGCTTTTCAGTATATAATCGGAATTAGAAACTTCAATACTCTGCTTTGTATCCTTTGTAGTTTCCAAAGCACTATTCATAGACTATGAGCCAATGGGAAAAAAAGTGTCGCGATTTGGAACAGCAGCAAACCCACTCAGAACGATAGGGAAATCTCGGAAAATGAAAAATTTCCCACGGCTCTTCACACAACTTTTTTTGTACGGCACTACGGTCAAATATTTATTTATGTGTTGTATAATCTACAGAAAAAAATGCCGTACAGTTTCAAATAACCTTTTAAGAGGGTAGAAAATAAGAGTTTTCAAAAATTTCCCCAGATTTTCCGAACGTTTATTTTTGAACGTCATAGAGTCTGGACCGCGATCTCCTATGATTCCACTATCAAATGTAACTAACGGCGTAAAGTTTCATATCTCGGTTTCAGGGGGGAAAATGAGAGTTCAAAAATTTTCCCAGATTTTCCTTACGATTATTTTTGAACGGCATAGAGTCTCGACCGATCTCCTATGGTTCTACTATCAAATGTAACAAACGCCGTACAGTTTCATCGCATTTTTAGGGGGTGGAAAATAAACTGTTCAGTTTTCCACTGCGCTTTTCTGCACAAGAGAAAATGTACGCCATAGTGCTGGAACTGATGGTGGCATGATAAACTATCGTTCTGAATGGGTTTGTTGCTGTTTCAAATCGCGACACTTTTTCCCTATGGGCTCATCGAGGGGCACATAGTCTATCACTATGAAATATAACTTACTATAGAAAATTACTTATTTGGTCTGAAAATTTCGGTGTTATACCGGGAAAGGAATCTGGAGGTCTTAACTAAAGTAACTCATTATTTCAACAATTATTTCGAGGCAGAGGCACGCCGGTGGAGATTTCAAATAGCAACAAAAGAACAAAGAATATAAATATACACTAATATACAAATTGTTGAACCTGTAGTTTCAACACCTCTAAAGGAGTGAAATGCGTCAGAGATCTGGATATTTGCTCTTTCATTGAAGCTAGTGGAAAGTGTACCTGGAAGTTGATCGAACAGTTTAGCGTGTGCTCATTATCGATGGGTACCATTGCTTGAAAGTACAAACTACACGAGAACTTTGTCCCATAAAAACTGTGTGAAATTATGATTGAGAATCAGAATACAAATGAACATTTTTCTTGAATTATTCTAGGAAACCCAAAACTCATGTGCCACCTATTCGTAACAAACTAGGACATAATCTATGATGGGCTGGAAGCGACAAAGAAAAAACAATGCTTATTGTGGAACACCTTGGAAAAGTGTATAGCGTACATAAACTGTAGGACGTACCCAATCCTAAAAAACTTCTAAGTCTGTCAATGGTTGTTTTCAAACATGCCTTACTTTGGATGAACAAACTGAAAGAAATGGACTCTTCAAGACTTTCAAAAATTTGCTTCAATCGACTTGCTCAGTTAGAATCTAATAATAATTCAAAGTATAATTGGGTGACGCAACTTAAAGAATTGTTTATTTATGCGCAATGTGAGTGTCTATGGGAAAATTATTTAAGTACAGATGTACGCAGTTTAGATAGACTAGTTGGTGAAAATAACAGTTATTTGCAAATACCCGCTCACATCTATATAACCAGAATAATAGCGCAACTTAAAACGTGTAGTAAAACATTTTTAAAATTGTCTTTTAAAGGAAATTTTTATATAATCAACAGCACTGTCTGTAATATGGATTCCCTGGAGTCATTACATCATATGCTTTTTGAATGTCCCATTCACAGCCCTCTAAGAAAAAATAGTTTTTTTCACAATGTTCATAATATTGATGACCTAGTACACTATCTTAACACTAATAATACACAAAATGGATTTTTTAAACTTACTGAATTAGCCCATAGCATTATTAGTATCATAAAGCTGCGAGCATTTGCACATGGTGAATGATTGACATTACCATCAAGTACACAGATATTTTATACTTTTATTTTTGTATTAACTATGTCTATGCAGTACAATTTGATCCTCGGAACAGTGAAGACGTAGTGTTTTGAGTGTCGAATCGACTGTGCTAATTTAAATTTAATTAGAAAACAAAAAGCTAGTTTTAGGTGTTGTTGAAAATATTAATAAAAAGGAAAAAAACAGTGAATAAGTGAATGGACGAGGTCCCTCCCCCCGACAAGGGGGGCACAAGCCATTTAACACAAAATAAACCCGATCATCTCGAAGAAAATAACACACATCTAGGAGAAAATAATACGGTCGTTAACAACAGCTTCAGACAAAAAAGTAAGGTCTTTAATTTGCAAAAACCCAACCTGTATTCGGAATTTGTCTATGTATTTATAGAAAAGGTGAATGACCAAAATATTGGTAGACTACATCCGATGGCAGTAGGTCATGTTCTCCATAAAAAGTTAAATATTAAAAACATTAGTAAAATAGACAGAGTTGGTAAAAATAGAATTAGGGTCCAACTAAAAAGTATATATGATGCAAATAAACTGGTAACAAATGAAAATTTGATACATGAAAATCTAAGAGCTTATATCCCAAATAATTTATTATCACGGAAGGGGGTAATTAAAGACGTAGACACTAGCTTTGATGAAAAATATCTATTTAGCAATTTTTTGTCTCCAGTATCCATAACAGAAGTGTATAGGGTGAAGAAAAGAATTATTAATAACGGTGAAACAGTGTTAGTCCCAAGACAAACAGTAATAGTTACTTTCGAGGGGAGCATACTCCCTTCCCACATATATATTAATTCCTTTTCATGCCGTGTTGATCCCTTCGTACATAGAGTAACTCAATGCTTTAAATGTTTAAGATATGGACATGTTGCTAAGCAATGTCACGGTTCTGTTGTGCTGTGTATAAATTGCGGTAAAGAGAAGGATGAAGCACACAGTTGTAGGGACCCCCAAGACAATTGTTGTATATATTGCAAAACAAATACTCACAATTCAATATCAAAGACCTGCCCGGCGCATATCGAACAGCAGGAAATCAAAAAAAGAATGGCAGGAGAAAATATCACATTTTTAGAAGCAAAATTATCCAACAATACATCTTACGCAAGTGCAGTAAAAACAGATAACAGGTTTCAAGCATTTAATGTTTTTAACGAACAAGAATTTCCAGCACTTCCCACTGCAAAACAAAAATATCCCCAAAATAGAAATCGTCAAACAACACAACAAGTTACTCCAAATAATTCAAAAAACCAGATAAAACCCCTCTCCCAATCCAGTCAACCACAGAAAAAACGTAAGGCATCCTCCCCAGCTTTGGAGACCCAATCCCCACCTATGTTTCCCTTTAGATTTGGCCCTACTAATTCCATTAAATATCCCTGTGAAAAACAACTTGATGGGAATGATGATATTTTCATTCAACAATTCTTCTCAGTATTTAAAAAAATCATAAGTGAAGTAAATTCTTTTGATGAACTGACATCCATCAGCATTACCGATATAAAGAAAATAACAGCTACTCAATCAGATTGTGTTATGGAAGATTATGACCAAGACGAATACTAACGATCTAAAAATTCTTCAGTGGAACGCACGCTCCGCTGTAGCAAATAAACATAGTTTAAGTAAAACATTATCGGACTTGAATATAGATATCGCAATAGTATGCGAAACCTGGTTCAAGCCAAACACCCCATATAACTATTCAGGCTACTCAATAATTCGAAAAGATAGATTTGACGGAATTACAGGTGTTGCAATTTTCATTAAAAAAAATATACGGTTTAAAGAAATACCTCTAAATAATATTGCGGACGGTATTCAGACTTGTGCCGCAAAAATTTGGTATAACAGTCTAAATATTACTTTTGCTTCCGTGTATTGCCCACCAGATTTGAGATTGTCTGTACATAATTTCATCCACCTTTTTGAGAGTGTATCCGACGGTTGCACTATTATAGCAGGGGACTTTAATGGCCACCATAATCTATGGGGATCATACAAAGTAAACCTCTCTGGATCAAACATTTTTAATGCCCTGAACCAAACTGACTTTGTACTCCTAAATGACGGGTCTCCAACTAAAATATCGAGATCAAACAATAATTCGGCAATAGATTTAACATTGGCGTCTCCCGACATTGCAAACAAGATTAACTGGCAGGTAGTTCCCGACACACTTGGCTCAGATCACTTCTTAATTTACATGGAAATTGGTCTTCATATCGCACAAACAATTAACGCAAAACCCAAAACTAAATGGAACACTCGAAAGGCCAACTGGAATTTATTCCACTCTTTATCTGAAACATTCTTCAGTAACTTACCAGAACGATTTGATGACCCGAATGAAAAATATCAATTCTTTTTAGCAGGTATCGAACACTCAGCACAATCGTCTATTCCAGTTAATAAACCCTTCAACCCCAGTAAACATCCGCCTCCCCCACCTTGGTGGGATAATGAGTGTGACCAATCGGTCAACCAAAGAAAACAAGCACTAAATACCTACAAAAACAATAGTACATCCGACAACTATCTGCTGGTCAATAAAGTAATGGCAACAACAAAGAGATTCCTCAAATACAAAGCAAAAAAACACTGGATGAATTATTGCAATAAATTAAACAAAAACACACCATACAATGAGCTATGGCATCAAGCAAAAAAAATGCAAAGAATCCCAAAACATATCATATAATATATCATGCCACAATAATCACAATTGGATTGAAGAATTTACCCAAAAAATTGCGCCACCCACTGCCGATAAAGAGTTCAAAAACGTGAATGACTCAAATATCTGTACCAACGACCTTTTTAATAGACCCATTAGGTACAATGAACTAATATACGCACTAAAAAAATCCCCCAACACATCTCCCGGATTAGACGGCGTAACATATGATATGATTTACCACCTACACTTCAATGCTAAAATATTCTTAGTCGAGGTATACAACGAAGTATGGTTATATCAAGGTAATATAGCTGAATGGAAAAAATCCGTAGTAATCCCAATTCTTAAACAAGGCAAACAACCGTATCTTGCAGACTCATACCGTCCTATTACTCTCATTTCTTGTATTTATAAAACCTTCGAAAGGATAATTAAATTCAGGTTAGAATCCTACCTATTGGTAAATAACCTCCTACCCTTCAGCCAATTTGGATTTAAAAGGGGGTATGGCACCTCTGATGCTATTATGCAGTTAGTCACGGATGCACAAATATGTTTTACAAAGAATCACTACATGGGAGCAGCATTCCTGGATATTAAAGGAGCTTACGATTCTGTAGACATATCATTATTAAGAGATGAATTACTGAGTATAAATCTTCCCCCTAGAGTAATTAATTCTATTTGCCACCTATTTATTAACAGGAAAGTATACGTAAGATCAACAAATAATAGCCTGCTAGAACCTCGAAACGTATCTACCGGATTGCCCCAAGGATCGGTCCTTTCGCCATTACTTTTCAATATATTTACACGCAGTCTACATATTAACACGGAGTTCAGTATAATCCAGTATGCCGACGATTTTGTTATATATAATACAGATAAAACGTTTCATAATTCAATCAAAAATATCAAGCATTCCATAAGTTCTATGAGTAATAAGATAGACAAAATAGGCCTTCCCCTAAGTCCAGAAAAATCGACTATTACCTTCTTCACAAGACACAATCTCCCAGTCATAGAAAATATCATAGTATAAAATCATTCAATCCCCGTTCAACCTACAGCTTCCTATCTGGGCATAATAATCGATAAAAAACTGGAAACCACATATAAATAATATCGTAACAAAATGTAATAAGGGTATCAATTTCCTAAAATTCGTTAGAAGGACATGGTGGGGAGCAGATCCCCAAACATGTTTGATGTTTTATAGGACATACATCAGGTCAATTATAGATTATGGTTGCATATGTTATGGCTCTGCGTCTACAAACCTCCTTAAAAAACTAGATGTCATACAAAACACATCGCTTAGATTAAGTCTGGGTGCAATGTGCTCTACACCAGTAGAACCCCTTAGGGTAGAAGCCCTAGAGCCTCCACTACACATACGCAGAAAAACTCTAACCGGAAAATACATCATTAAGTCACATTATAAAAAATCATTAACGCTCAATAAAATATCTAATTTGAATACCTATGATCTGACAAATAAATACTGGAACAAAAAACCATCTCCTCCTGTGTGTAGCGCTTTTAGGGATACTAAGGATATAGCCAACAGACTAGTTAAACCTGCTGTAATATCAATAACGGATATTTTTGCACTGCTTGAACCTGTACATATTGAAATTCCTTGCTATAATAATATTGCGACACTTTGTCAACATACACTGAATCTTCATTTGTCCAAATATCCAGGGTATTTAAATATTTATACGGATGCATCCAAGCAAGAAGATGGAACTGGTTGCGCTTACTATATCCCATCATTAAACACCAAAAAGCAATTTAAATTAAATGAATCAACCTCAATTTTTTCTGCCGAAACACTCGCAATTATTCATGCTCTGGATTTCGCTCGCGAAAACTGTTGTAAGAAAATTATAATTATATCAGATTCTTTATCAGTTCTTACCTCCATTTCACCCCCGATTGATGTTAACGACCCTTTTAAAAATCCCTTTACTATAGAATTAAAATTGGCGATAAATAGTCTTAAAAGTCATCATCATGTTAATATGCAGTTCATATGGGTTAAAGCACACTCTGGAATTATTCATAATGAAACCGTTGACACCCTGGCTAAACAAGCCATTTCTACGGGAACAACTATCAATAACAACACCACTATCGAGACGTGTTTCAACCAAATAAAAGAGATGTCTAGAAAAACATGGAATAACCTATGGACCGAATATAAAAGAACCCACCCGACAAGATATACTATAATCCAACCCATTATACCCAATGAACTTTGGCACAAAAATACCAGTTATAATCGGCACCAAATTGTCACCATCTCCCGTTTAAAATTTGGACATGCCTGCTACCCCCAGCACCTTAACAAGATAGGCCTTAAAGAGTCAAATCAATGTGACACCTGTCTAGAAGTGGCTGATTTAGACCACATATTTTTCAACTGCAACAAATACCGTCAACAAACGCATAAACTTTTCAGTGAATTAGTGCGCAACGGAGTTGGACTGCCCGTAAACCTATTACATTTACTCTCGTTGGATAATAAAACCATATATGTCTCGCTTATATCTTTCGTGTGTTTATGCAAGCTGAAGTTATAGTGCT
>CAJUYH010010185.1:0-12635 GCA_910591685.1 Galerucella tenella
ATAAAAAGAAATCCATCGGTGTGAGATCTGGAGATCGAGGAGGCCACAAAATCGGTCCACCACGTCCTATCCACCTATCGGTAAAATTTCTGATATACAGATGCTCCATCTTGTTGGAACCACAAGTTAACTATTGTGTTTGAATCAACTTCCTAAACACAAACGAAGAATACAGCAATATTTCTTTGACATTTATTAGTAGATACTATTTTGATAGTTCTCATTCTTTATTCTATGAGAATAAACAAAGATAAAACCAAGGTGATGACCATAGGAGGCGAAGAACTAAATATAACGATAGATGATATAAAAATAGAACAAGTAAAAGATTTCAAATATCTAGGTGTAACGATAGACGAAAAGGGAAGACAAGAAGCAGAAATTAACAACAGAATCGAGAAAACCATAAAACTGTACTATACAATGAATAAGAACTTCATCAATAAAAGAGAAATTTCAAGACAGACAAAACTAAAAATATTCAAAACAATTTATAGACCAGTATTAACATATGGATGTGAATCCTGGATATTAACAAAAAAAATCAAAAGTAGAATACAAGCAACAGAAATGAAATACCTGAGGAGAGTCATAGGAGTGACAAGGAGAGACAAAATAAGAAATACATGAATAAGAGAAGAACTAGACATAGAAGACATTATTTCATTTATAGAACAAAAACAATTAGGATGGTGGGGACACATACAGAGAATGCCAAGCAATAGACCTGTGAAACAAATTTATGAAGCGAAAACACAAAACAAGAGAAGAAGAGGAAGACCTGAAAAAACCTGGAACGACATGATAGGAAAGATTCTACAAGAAAGAAATAAGCAATGGAATGAAGCAAAGACACTGACTAGAGACAGAAAAGAATGGAAAAAGTTCATGAAGCAACAATAAAATGATAACCCGACACCCTGAGGGTAAAAGGGCTCAAGATTATATATATATATATATACTATTTTGATAGTAGCCCACTTGATATAATCAAAAATATGGCTTGATTATGTTTCGCCCATTCTCAAACAAGCCTATAAACACAATTCTTGAAAGTGAAACATGAATAAATATGAAATTTTTGGTAATTCCAGGTAGGTACCTACGGTATTAGCAAACATTTTATTTCATTGATTAGATATTGTAGATGCATCCAAAATTACGATTAAAATATATGCCTTAGAAATGTTAAAATTTACAAAAGGTTGCATTCAATACCATTTAATTTGTGTATGTAAAATACTTGTTTTTGACCAATATCATAAAATATCTACGATTTTCCATTAACTAATGCCCTAAGTTTACTACATCGTTTGAAAGTTTATTAATTGTACTAACAAATTGTAAAAAGACTTATAGGGTGATTCATTTAAAAATTTTGAGATATTGCTTGATTTGCGTTTTGTATCACCCTGTATTAAAGAAGCCACAGATAAAAAAAGTAATTAATACTGAGTACAGCCAATGATGTGTGTATGACATTTGAATAAAAAAAACTGTTGATTTATTTTAATTTACTGTTTTGTAGAGTGTTAAAGAGGAGGTCTTTTTTGCTAATAATTGGCCATATCTTTGTAAAACACCCTTATAATATATTAGAGTGCTATATTTTTGTAACGCTCTCGGTGAGATCTTTTCGATTCTTAAACAAAATATAGTACGTTCCATTTAAAAAAATGTAAGTTTGTGCTGTTACGTGGTTTTGGAACACCCTGTAGAATCGAAAGTATTTTCAAAATGTGCCCTCAGTAACTGTATTAGCTCACACAAAACTATGAAGTTCTATCTCTCACCACAGCAATGTAATCCTCCGATGTCAGAACTGCCCCACCCTGTATAATGTTCAGATCAACTGCATCATATGCTCCCGATAAATCTATAAATAAGCTAAGCATATATAGTAATTGTTTGAGTCAGATACTAACTGGCTTACCGCATCTATTGTACCCTGTCCTTTGCTAAAACCAAACTGGTTTTTTGGCAGCATCTTATTACTTTATAAAAAATTTTCAAATCTAAGCTTGATCATTCTTTCAAAAGTCGGGCCATATAAGAAAAGGGCCGATGAGATGATGATAAATCGGAGTGTTTACGCGGTTTTAAAAGTGAGCAAATTATTATTTCTTTAAAATTGTCAAAATATTTTTGATTCTGCCACCAATCATTAAACATGTTGAGTAGGTAGATAAGTGTTAGCTGATAATGGAAAACGATAAATCATTTTATAGGTAAATGCGTCCAATCCGGGTGCAGTGTTTTTGCTATTTTTAATAGCTAAATTCAATTCGTCAATATTAAACGGAGAAAGCATATAATCATCTTTTAAGTGGAAGTGGAGTCACCCTGTAACCATCATTATTTTGGATTAAGAATCAGTCGTGCAAAATATGTATAAAGTATTTACTTAATTACAGTTTCCTGTAAAAAATTGACCTTTTAGTAAAGCGTGCTATTAACAGATGTCAAAGATAATAGTTTAATACTATCATAACGCCTTACAAATTTTAAAATTACTTTTCAAAGAGCAGTCCGAAGCAACTACTTCCCTTCCACGACAGAAGTAAAACGGATTTGGTATATTTGCAAGATATAACTAACCTTTCTGGTTTGTAATTAGAATGGTAATTGTAATTCAATGTCTGTCTTGGCATACAGTGAACGGTCTGCTCTTTGAAAAGTTATTTTAAAATTTGTAAAGCGTTATAATAGTATTAAACTATTATCTTTGACGTTGTAATAAAAAAGTTTTCCTAAGTGCAATATTTCTTTTAAAAGACCGCTACTTTCCAACTTAAACTACCTGTATCTCAAAAACGAGTCTTAGGACTGAAATGTGCACATGGACACTTTTGTGATGAAACTATACAGTACCTATACCCAAAGTTTTTTGAATTTGGCAACATTTCCAGTTTAAATGGTAGGTACACTTGATTAAATTTTCAGTGTAAACTGTAGAGTTGGTGAATTTTACAAATTTGGTGAAATCACCATTTTAAATTTTAATAGATATTCACGTAATTAGTTATGAAAAGAGCGATATTGTTCAACAAGCGTAATATTTGCCAAAACGAGCGCTAGCGAGTTCTGCAAATTACGCGTGTTGAACAATGTCGCTCTCTTCATAACGTGTTTACGTACAACGTTTTATCTAATTCCGCGCTTTCATAATATTCAATAAAATCTTCAATTACAATGATAATATTGAAGTGGAATCAAATGGTGTTAGAAGTATTGTTACTATGATGTATTCACCCAGAAAATTGACTTACTTTAAATAACTGTGTCCTGAATGATGTTTTCAATGTTTATAAATCTCAAAATACTATTGAATTAAAATAATGGGTTAATTGTACAGTTAAAATAATGAAATAATTGTCAGTTTTGACAGTACCTACCTAATTAATAAATTATTCTTTGAAACTCATGTAGCATCTCTATGTTGAAACTTAAACAGTTACGTAAAGTTTTTACATAACTACTTTCCATAACTGATATATGAAGGTTATGAAAAATGTGACGTTACCTAACGTCATGGAGGGACTTAAAGTGTCACAATAATAGTATATTATATACCGCGGGACTGAAGTAGTACATTTAATCCTGAAGGTAAAGTTTATGGCCCGACCGCAGGGAGGGCCATAATTTACCTGAAGGATTAAATGTACTTCAGTCGCAAGGTATATACGATACTTTTCGTACTTCCGGTATGATTTTATTAATTATTTCAATAATTTCAATCAGTTTTTTCTCTCTTCAACTCATTTAATAAACTGTCTTTAAAATAAGTTACCATAGTAACATTGCGTTGTGACAGTTATAATTTAGAAACATTGTCATTACTAGTGTCATTGTAAAGAAACATTGTTATTGATAATTATTGGTATCATGAGTGAAGAAGGTGTATCTGATATTGATAAAAGAGCAGCCGAAGTAGGTGAAGAATTGTTACCACCGAAATCTAGAAAACTATACGAGCAGCAGTACGATGCTTTTAAAAAGTGGTGCCGCTTAAAAAATGTGAGACAACCTACTGAAAATGCGCTGTTAGTCTACTTCGATGATAAATCAAAAGCGGTTTGTGCCTCAACTCTCTGGGCACATTACTCAATGCTGAAATCGGTTATTAACATTAGAGAAGATATTGATATAAGTAAATTTCCAAAATTATTAGCTTTTTTGAAGAGAAGAAATGAGGTATTTAAGCCAAAGAAGTCAAGAATTCTCACGTCTGAGCAGGTAGATCAGTTCTTACGGGAGGCTCCGGATGATAAATATTTAATGCTTAAGGTAAATTTGGAAATTTGTTTATATTCAGAAATTTTAAGAAATCAATTTTTTTGTAGGTTGCACTTATTTTGGGCGTTGCGGGAGCTTGTCGTGGAAAAGAGTTGGTTGATTTAGAAATCGACGATGTGAGACATTTGGGCGATTCCTTCCTAATTGCGATTAGAAACACCAAAAGTAAAATTGACCGAAATTTTGTGATCAAAAATTCAGAAAACAGTGCCATCAGTTTTGTGGCGATATTTCGGAAATATGTGGCATTGCGAAAGACAGGGACAACTCATTCAAAATTTTTTGTTCAATACATCAACAAAGAATGTACTACGCGAGTAGTAGGAAAAAACATGTTTGGTACATTTCCACGGCAAATAGCAGCTTTCTTGAAATTAGAAAATGCGACGTCTTATACGGGACATTGTTTTAGACGCACATCTGCGTCTTTGTTAGCTGATTCGGGAGCAACAATAGACGTGCTGAAGAGACATGGAGGATGGAAATCCTCCAACGTGGCCGAGGGATATATTGAATCGTCTATTAAAAATAAACAATAAATTTCAGATAAAATATTTGGTCAAGTCGCCGATTCGTCCACTATAGTTATGCCACAGTCCTCATTCTCGCTTCCTGTTTCCGCAGGATCTTCGAAACAAACACCAGTTACTCTGTTACTCGTCAGTTACCTGCTGCATTAACCCAGGAAAGACTGGTCAATATGACGAACTGTCACAATATTAATTTGAATATTAACGTTAATTACCATTCTAATTAATTATATTTTTCAATAAAATATCCCTTAAATTCGTTTGTTTGTGATTTAATCGTTCCGGGAGTTTCGTCAATATTTAATCCCGGAGGGATTAAATGTGACACTTTAGTACCTGTCACAAGGGAGTGAAGTTGTCACTTTAGGCCCGGAAGTACGAAAAACTATTTATCTAATTCCGCTATCAAATGTGACACTTTAAGTGTTTAAGTTACGAAAAGTAGTTATGTAAAAATTTTAAGTAACTGTTTATGTTTCAACATAGAGATACCACATGAGTTTCAAAGAATAATTTATTAATTAGGTAGGTACTGTCAAAACTGACAATTATTTCATTATTTAAACTGACAATTACCCCATAATTTTAATTCAATAGTATTTTCAGATTTATAAATATTGAAAAAAAATATTATTAAGGACACAGTTATTTAAAGTAAGTCAATTTTCTGGGTGAATACTTCATAGTTACAATATTTTTAACACCATTTAAATCCACTTTAATATTACCATTGTAATTGAAGATTTTATGAAATATTATAAAAGCGCAGAATTAGATAAAACGTTGTACGTAAACACGTTATGAAGAGAGCTACATTGTTCAACTCGCGTAATTTGCAGAACTCGCTAGCGCTCGTTTTGGCAAATATTACGCTTGTTGAAAAATATCGCTCTTTTCATAACTAGTTACGTAAATAACTATTACTTTATTCAATTTAAAGTTTGTCTTTGATAAGTTTTGTATAAAAAAATACTACTTACCTATTTTTCACTTAAAATATTTGATTTTTTTTTGTTTGAACCCTTGAAATCCCGTTTTTCATGAATGTATATAATTTAAGTCCAAAAAAAATTACCTTCAAATGCAGAGACCAAACTAATTTGCAGTCGGTTCGACCGACTTCCAAACGAAGAGATTCTTTTTGTATTTCTAAATTTTCCGTATCACAAATAGTGCTTATACTATAACTAACTTCCGCAAGTTCCGCTTCGGTTTTAGCATCAAATATTTTTAAATTCAAATGATCAGAATCAGGGTTTGCAACGGTAAATATAAATCCTTCTTCCCAAACTGGATTTACTGTTCTCATCACGCAATTTGACGTTTTAACTTGTCTACCTAATTGTAATTGGACGTATGGATCGGGTTTAGTCGATGTCCTAACTTGCTGTAAATATAAAATAGTCATTCGTAATCAAGTGATGGCTAACCAGCAAAGGAATGGAATGGATATTGAAGAATAAATAAATATGGGAAGATAATTCTTATTATTTAAAACCAGTTAATACAACAATATACTCACCTTTAAATTTGTTGCCGAGTCTACGTAGACAATTAACAACGCAGAACTCATATAAGACAGATGTAGTTGTTGACTTTCATATAATGCCTAGAATACAAAAAAAATTCAAGTGGTTAACTGTTTTGAGAATAATAGTAAAGTATTACGGCTTTCAAGTTGCTGTAATCTGTAGTTAATGTGAGCCAATTGGTCCTTATATGAATATCTCCATGTTTAATGTCTTCTAAAACTAACCACTATAACAAAAATTTAATTTTAATAAGTGTAGAGTTGATATAACATGTTTAACGTACCATATCGCTTAGTCCTGATTTAATTAAATTTGCTACGTCAACTGATACTCTGTAACAAAGTTCCAAATCAGTCAAATAAAAACTCCAGCTCCTATGCACGACAGGAGTTTACTTTAAATTCAAAAATCCTGGAGATAACTAATAAATCAATTGCTAACCGCTGACAAGCGCCCATTATACATTTATAAAGGTGTAAGGTATAAAATAATCAGTCCGAGCAAAGTCTAATAAAAAAATTAACTAAAATAGTCAAGATATTACGCAAATTATAAAAAATTGTAAATTATTACTTTTTCAAATGAAACTGTTTCTAAATAATTCCTCTTTAATGAGAACATATATAAGTACGAAAATTCTAAATTATTTTGATAAATTATTAAATTAGTATTTCAAAATTAACATAAAGAAAAACAAAAGTAGGGCGTTTGTCAGGAAAAGCGCTCTCTCGAAATGACACATTCAAAAAGTAAATAATAAATACCAGTTCATGGGAGTTAATGGATTCCAGGACACACTGGAATAGAAGGAAATGAAATAGCAGATGAACTAGCAAAGAGGGGGACTGAAATACCTTTCTGGGGACCTGAACCCTTTTGCGGAATCAGCCCCAATGTAATATTGGAAGAAATAAGTAAAGCCGAGAAAAAGAGATCTGACCATTGGAAAGATCTAGTAGGGCTTTTACAATCAAAGACTCTTCTGGGTGACTACAACCTGTTGAGATCAAAAGAGTGCATAAGTCAAAGTAAAACTGCACTAAGAGTTTTAACAGGGATCCTAACGGGACATTGTGGCCTGAATGGGCACCTGAAAAAGCTCAAAATAGTGGAGGAAGAAGAATGCAGATTTTGTGGAATGGAAGAAGAAACCTCCATCCACATACTTTCCAACTGCACAGCACTCCAGAATCCTAGAGCACAGCACCTAGGAGATTACTGGATAGAAGAGGAACATTTGCCTAAGTTGAAGCCTGCAGACATTCTAAAATTCCTCCGGGAAATAGGACTAAAGGAACTACTAGTTTCTGAGACTCTCCTCAGAAACTGAGTAGAAGTAAGGGGACACAATAGATCTTTTAGGTCTCAGTGAATGTCACCCCAAAAAAACACACACATACATACATACATACATGGGAGGTAATCTAGTGTAGTCTTTTTTTTTTGCTTTGTGTGGTAACAAAAATCTTCTACAAGACGATACCGGTCTGATGTTATGGCGACCGACCATGTGTCGGATTCGACTCCTTTCAGGGTCGCCTACCCTGAAAAAACTTCCACACTCTTTACACGCAGCGTACTGGAACCGCCTTCGCATTACTTCAGCACGTTACGGTGGTCTCCTAACTAGTCGGGTTTTCTCTCTCTTCTTTTTCTTTTGTCTCGATTATAGACCTAATCACTTTGTATCCATTCTGCCATCCTTGCCCTGACCTTACCAGACTTTCAATCATATTGGTTTGATTGGAAGGTTTCCCTTCTGCTGTTTCAAATTCAGCTCTTGCTTCTGCCCACCTTTGGCAATGGAATAGGGTATGTTCGGTATCATCTAACAGTGAGCAATACACACATAGGTCGTTTGCCTTCTTCTGTCTATCATATAAATACTTTTTAAAACATCCGTGTCCCGATAAGGTTTGGGTGATAAAGTAGTCCACTTCACCGTAACCTCTTTCAACCCATGTTTTGATGTTTGGGATTAGCCTGTATGTACAGCGCCCGTAAGTGCCATTTTGCCATCTGTCTTGCCATTCGGTAAGCAGATTTTCTCCTGCAGTTGAACCCAGCGTTCCATTATATTTTTCGCACCTTTCCTTTGCCATTAAGTCTATGGGTGGGACACCGGATATTACTCCAACTGCTTCTGCAAATACAGTCCTGTAGGCAGAGCATACTCTGATTAGCATAAGTCTCTGTATTCTTGTTAGTTTTTGCCTGAGTTTCTGTCTGTTTGCTACTGCAGGATACCCAACAGGTGCAGCATAGAGTAATTGCGAATGCACAACACTTGATAGTATACGGCGCTTTGAGGATGTAGCACCACCCATATTCGGAAGCACTCTCGACAGAAGACTCGCACTGACGGTCTTCTCAGCTTTTTCTATAGTCTTGCTTATATGCACAGAGAATGTCACTTTTGTGTCTAACCACACTCCCAGGTATTTAGCGGATTTCTTTGGAAGAATAGGGACTCCTTTCACTGTGAATTGGATTGGCGATATTTTCCTCTTTTTCGTGAGGAGCACGGCCTCAGTCTTCTCCGGTGCCATTTCCAATTTTCTGCTTTTAAGCCAGTTGTCAATTCTCTGTAGGGCTATGTTCCCATTGTCCACTAGAATTTCCTCATGCTTGGCTGTAACGACAAGCGCTACATCATCCGCAAACCCTATTAATTCGGTTCCTTTGGGCAGCTCCATTTCGAGGAGGTCATTGTATAGCACAATCCACAAGGTTGGTCCCAGTACTGACCCCTGCGGAACGCCACTATTTACCATCCTTGCTCTCTGCTCACCGTCAGCTTCCAGAATTATTTGTCTTCCACTTAAGTACGATGCTATGATGCTGATTAAGGCTTCGTTGATTTTTCTACGTCTTAGTTCGTCTAGAATTATCTGCCAGGATGCGCTATTAAATGCGTTTCTCACATCTACGGTTATCGCTGCACATAATCTTCTGTGGGCTGGAGAGTACGATTCAGCTTTCTTAGCAATTTTTGTAAGTTGCAGGACGGCAGTGTAGTCTAGTAGAACATTAAAAACCGAAATATAATTAGAATGATATATTTAAAAGAAATACAATGTGTTCCTTAAGTAGTTGTACATAGCAGTACAGTACTATCTTCACTTCAAAATATTGCGATTTAAACCAACTAGCCTTAATAAAATGTTGATATTAAGAGAGATACAGGGTGTTGAGCATGAAATTTTAATTTTCGTTTTTTAAGAATAACTTTAACGCTTTTTGATGTAGGTATATGCACAAGAATTTGAGGTTGGGGGGTTTTTTGTACCTATTTCGATGTGTTTTGTAGAGGGCGCCACATCGGCCACGTATGCGGCATAAATGTACGCATAACTTTTTTGCCTTTTACATTAGCGCTACTTTTGTCCATCATGTATGCAAGTAACACATAGAATCGATTGAAATGTCTCCAAGAGTACAAAAATTGCTAGATAGATGATAAACAGTGTACCTGTACCCAATAGGCGTTCACTAAGACACTAAGGGTAAACTCCCGACGTACCTCAAATTAATGTGTTGTTTGTAGTCATATCACGTTATATTTTATTTTTGCGTATAATAATTGTTGGACAAGACCCATTAACAAAGATGTCACTTTATTTTATTTACTAGACAAGACTCGTTTCCCGTAACATTTTTTGTAAATAAATAGTCAATGTTAAAACAGCAGGAAGAACAAGTTCTGAAAAGTGAAGTGTTTGGAAATATGGGATATTTTGGAATGTTCAGTCCACATATAGCCGTGGTAGGTATATAAAATAGTGAATTCAGATAGTTGTATGAATCTTACAAAGCAGCAATGGGATAAAACCAAAATCCGAGCTATTTGATGGTATAGTTGGAAATTATGATAAGTTACCTATGTGAAAATTTAAAACGAAAAGTGTTCAATAGATCAACGAAAAAACTGATAATGAAACTTTAGAGAAAATAATCAAGCGAATGAGAAGGGGTTTAAGTTTTATTTAGTTAGTCTAGTAGGGAAGTGAGTTTTCTGCGAAAAATAGTTCTGATAAAATGGTTCATAAAAATTTTTTGAATTCTGGGAGGTTTTCTTATTGACTCAATAAACAAAACTCCGTTAAAAAAGTTTTAAAAAGTTTTTTCATTTGTTTATTATTATTTTTTTAATTTAACAAAAAATGAAAAATCCATATTGTTATTAAAATTTTTTTTTTATTTCAGCTGGTTTTTTATAATAATAAATACAGCAATGTGCATCAAAGTATTTCAAAAAATTTTGTTTTATTTTTTATTTGATTTTTAAATATTTAACATAGGTACTCACTGTGGAACCCGGCACCTATCTTATCAACTTTCAAATTGCTATAACTTTTAAACTAGTATTGATGATACGGTCTTGGACATTCAAGACAATATTTTTGATAATTAATTATTCTACTTGATTTAATTTTAATCATCTTCATATCAATTAAATTTTGATGTATATTTATTAGAACTATGTATATAAAAAATGTATAATTATAAACAATGAAGACGAGAACCAGTAAGTATCTGTATTATTCATACTTGAATTACATTTAACCCCAAGGCCATTCATTTAATCTTATAAAAATGTTAATAATAACTAATAAACAAATGGAGTAAAAAGTTAAAAAAAGATAGGTGCCGGGTTCCACAGTGAGTATGTTAAATATTTAAAAATCAAATAAAAAATAAAACAAAATTTTTTGAAATACTTTGATGCACATGGCTGTATTTATTATTTTTTGTAACGGAAAAAAATATGTTCAGAATTTGTTTATAACAAATTGTTTATTAAATAAACAATGAATATTGTGTTGAAAAAAAATTTTTCTATGGAATTCTAATGAGGATAGCAAATGATGAATTTAGAAAAAAAAAACGATTTCTTAATTAATAATTCAAAGGGGTGATAAAAAATAAGATTATAAACAATTAAAAATTATTTTGAGAGAAAAATTTTTTTTGTAAATTCATTATTTGACCAATACAACAGAATGGCAAAAAATTTTTTTTTCAAAATATTAGAATAGTCTATTTGTTTATAACAAATTTATAAACAAATAACGTAAAAAATTTTTTAGTGATGAAATGAGATGCAAAAAATAAATAAAAAACCAGCTGAAATAAAAAATATGAAATTTTTTTTTTTTTAATAACAATATGGATTTTTCATTTTTTGTTAACTTGAAAAAATAATAATAAACAAATGAAAAAACTTTTTTTTAACGGAATTTTGTTTATTGAGTCAATAAGAAAACCTCCCAGAATTCAAAAAAGTTTAAGGTACTTTATTTAAACTTTCAGAACTGATTTTCAGTTGTCTAAAGTCCACAAAAAATTAGTTAATTAACAATTGAATAACTTTAACAAAAATGAAGTGAAAAATTTTTTGTCTACTGGACTATATTATGGACTATATTCCTTCAAGTCTCTAAATAAAACTGTAATTTATTCAAATTATTTAATTCATAGCAAATATTTAAAAAAAATTATTTTGTGATGCTCTGTTGGCTTGGCGGTGACGCCGCAGCTGCAAAACAGCCGCGCGGAGCGGTATTTTCAACGTCAATTTAAAATTATAAATAATGGAGTTACAGTTTCGGAAGTCATTATTTGTCCTTCTGAAATTTTCTCCTCTTTTAGAATCTTTTTTCAAAAAGACGCTATTTTTGATATTTTTCAAGTTATAACCAAAAAACGGAGACCCTCATTTTCTCTATACGTTTTTTGTTTATAACAATTACAATTTTTCTTGGCAAAAAAATTCAAAAATTCCCATTACTCAGAATTTAATTCTGAATACAAAAAACCAAACCCCATATTTTTAAAATCATCAGAACTATTTTTCGCACAAAACTCACTTCCCTACTAGACTAAGTGACGACATGGTCAAGCAGATCGCTATCAGTCGAAAGTAAGAGAAATAAATTTTCTTTATACACGGCCGAAAGTACGTAGGTACTTTCTGCCTCCCAACAGAAGTAGCAAGTACGTACTTTCGGCCGAAAATAAAGAAAAATAGTAAACACCACAAGGGCAAAAAGTTTAATAGCCCTGAATTGCGCGACATGATGCCCTCGGCTTCGTCTCAAACTCTTTGCCCTTGCAGTGTAATATACTATTAAACATTATTGACAGTTGATTGATATTTAGTCCAATAAATAAGGGTATCAACCTTGAGAATAGGTCGGGCCGGTGTCATTTTTTTTTTATTTGTAGGTAAATCTCATATATGGCGGAATGACCGCAAGACCCTGAAAATCGCCCT
>CAJUYH010010186.1:0-12634 GCA_910591685.1 Galerucella tenella
AGGAAGTGCGAACTAAGGGATGAAACACCTATTCATATATTCTGCTCATGTAAGAACTTAGAAGGACTCAGACAGAAGCATTTTGGAAAGGAAACTATACTACCATCAGAACTACTTAAAATCCCCCCAAATAAGCTAGTGGCCTATATAGAGGACACGAAACTTTTGGAGTGGAAGTAGATAACATTGGGAATGGTACAATGACTTAGGTCAAGTGCCCGGGCTGTTGAGCACAACCCAAACGTTTGAATGAATGAATGAATAGCCATAGTGAGTGTATAATTTTATCCCACGGTAAAAACAGTTCAAAATAAATAAGAAAAACATTACAATAGTAAATCGCACTTACTTTTTTTACGAGCTAATGCAACAAGTAATCGGCTTCTTGAAGTCATGTTTACCAGTAAACTAACTCACGGTATTCACACTCAAAAGCTGTGTTGCCAAATTTCGGAGGGAACAAAATCGAGTATTTCAACCTCAGTTATATAAAACACTATGGAGGGAACATAACACATAATGTTTAACCTCCAAGTACGATTATAACGCCAACGGTGAAACGTCCAACTAATCCACGCACTTTCAAGGTAAACCCATGTAAACCACCCTCCACAACATTTTTCTTTAGCTGGTTGGTAGGAGGTTGAGTAACTGTTTAAATTCAAATTTAACGCTGAACGTTGTTCCCTCCAAAACCGGAGGGAAGTTGGTTATATAAGAGGGAAGTACGATGCGTATATCTGTATTTTTGAGGGAAGACCGTCTTGGTTATATATATATATATATATATATATATATATATATATATATATATATATATTTATTTAGTTAACATACAAGGTGGGCTCCACCCATGTTAAATCTGAGGTATAAGTGAGCTCCGCGGTAAAATGGGCTCCGATATACGGAGCCCAACTTACCAAGTCCTAAAAAATGCATTAGCTACCTTATATTTATGTCTAGATTGATTTGGCATAGTTTTCAGAAGGAGCTAGTTTTGGCCGTTTTCGTGAATTTGTATTTTTTTGTGGTGCGCGTGTATATTTCTAGATGGCAATGTGTTGAAAACTTGATATACATTGTATGTCATATATTCAGGTCAAAGTAGGATCCGATAAACTTGGCACTGCCGCAGTTGAGTACCCCATCACTTTAGCGGTCGGAGTAAGCTCCTTCTGATAGTATTTCATTGAATAGATAAAGAATTACAGTATTGGTAAATGTTTATTATAGTTAAAGTATTCTTCGAGAAAATCAAAACTATGAGCAGAATAGTCTATTTTAAAAAATAAATTCAGGAATTGGATATTAATACAAGAGCTCTCAAGTAATTCGACGTTTTGAACGATTCAGAAACGGGAGCTTTGGATTGGTCAGTTTTTTATGGAATATGAATTCAATTTATCATCACTTCCATTAGTTCAGATAATATTACTTTGTCATTTTGAATATTGAAAGGCATTTTAAATCGTTTTATTTACACTGTTTTTCTTACTGATTCGGGCTTGGAAACTTTTCATTATATTAAAATTGGAGAGTGTTAAATTAATAATCTACTCGTATAATTTTACTGGTTCTATACATAAGTTTTTCTTGACTCCGAATGATCACGATGTTTATTTTGTTTTTTTTTCATTGCCTTCTTGTTCCTATTTATAAGGTTTGAATTCAATTTTCCATATAGATTTCGGTTTTTTTACCTTATGTTTAAAGATTATTTCTACTGGTTCCAATTTTGTTGCAAGATATATAAACTGAATGAATGTAACCAAATGTTACGTCAGGAACACAGAAAGGCACAAATATACAGGTTGTCCCATCAATAATTTTGAATGCGACCTCACGTGACCAAATACAAATACCTCATTGGGTAACACAATAACAAGAAAAGATACAACATTTGTTCTAATTTACACCCCCAAAATTATAATTATCTACTACTGCCCAATTCTGATATATAACTTGTCTTAATCGTCGTATATGTATATAAAAAACTAAGATTTATTTAAGAAAATTTATAAATAATGACCCATAAAAGATATTCGGAATGTCCACCATTATTGTTAATTAATTAATTGATAACACCTCCTTATATTATTTATAAAAACATTGCAGATGACTTCATTATTCTTATTTAGCTCGTTAATTTCAAGTTGAATCCTCTCTTTAACCACTTGTATATTATTATTATTACTATTGATAGTATCTTCCACCTTACTGTGAACGTTTTTGATTACTTTATCAGAAAAATGTAGATTTTCAAATAAGTATTAGTTCTCATTTTCATAGCTAACTTTGATATATTATCTTTATCCTATTCACAGTAATTACTAAAACTAAGATTTCCAACATTTGATAACTTCAAAAAGGGAGGTAACATATTATATATTTTTGAAATCAGATGAAAAAGACCATTTCAAAAATTTGAAAATATACGGGGTATCCCATTTGAAAAAAAAAACTATTATTTTTTGTATCCACGCTACTGAACTTTTGGTAAAATATTAGGAAAACTTAGCTGTAACCAAACAATTTTTATATAATTTTTTTTTTCTAAAAGTAATAATAACGATGATAGGGGGGGTTGGTAATATATAATGAATAACCCTGGACCTTGAATATATCATCATACTCTTATTTGTCTAAAACAATGGCTGAGTAATTGACAAAAATATATTTGATTTCTCATAGCTCTAGCACCCTGTATCTCAAACCCCTTATCATTCAGTTAAGTAATTTTATCTCCATCTTTCGAACATACGGTTACAATATGACCCAGAAATTATTATAATAATGTAGGTAATTAAATGAAACTCCGTAAATTGAATCAATAGGTTACTTCATAGAAAACAAAATATAAATGCGTTATCTTCCACTCTATGTAAAAAAAATACATCCCTTCGTCACTCGTTTATGTTATAACAACTAATCGGTCTATATTTCGAGGGGGAAGGACAATTGCTGAGAGATTCGGGCATAACTGCATATACAGGGTGATGCCAAGACAGTCCTCTGTTCAGCAATATGAAGTTATTTTTAAAATTTGTTGCAGCATTACTTAGAAAATTGATTTTTAAGATGTAAAATTTTGATAATATCTATCACAAAACTTTACGTAGAATGAAGATAATAATGTCGCATAATATTTAGAATGCATTTTTCAATGTACTTCATAATTGAATTAAATGTTCAAAATAACCACCATGCACTTCTTGACCATAACCGAGGCGATTTCGGAATTCTCGTTCAACATTTTGTATGACCCCTGAGTTATTTTATTAATTTCATCCGTTATCCTAAATTTTGAATCAGAAATATTGCCTGGTCTAGTGAAATTAACTTTGGATTTTGAATAGCCCCATAAAAAGTAATCGAGAGGAGTCAAATCGGGAAAACTAGCCGGCCATTCGATCGTTCCACGTCTTCCAATCCACATATCGGAGAAAACCTCGCTTAAACAATTTCTAACTGTACGTGCAAAATGCGGTGGAGCTCTGTCTTGTTGGTAGTAAATAGATCGATCTATCTCATTTGGATGATTTACATCAGGAAAAAGTATTTGTAGGGTAGGCACTAAAAGTTGATAAAAAAATCTAGATAAACCACACCATTAACTGTGCCGCGACTTATTTCGCGTGGATCGTCGAACAAAATATGTAGATCTGTAATTTATCTTGCTGCAATAAATTGGTTATTCTTTTTTTAAATTCAAACAAGTTCAATATTTGAAACTAGATAAAAACATTAAAAACAATATGATTGTGGTGTAGTACGTAATATTAGTTCGTGCAACTAGTGTGGATATGGACAGTCCACACGAGTCGAACAATATATTTTTTCCACGACACACTTAAGGAAAAAAAAACATTTTTCCTACAACCACTACGCGAAACACGCTTTTCTACACAAATTTCTATACGCAAAGCAGGCCTTTTCTTAATTCTTTTGATACTGTTGGAAAAGTAATGCAAAAAGTACACGCTATGGTACTTTTCCGCACCGAAATGTCAAACAAAGATACCTTTGACCTGTCAACTTTTTTTGTCAACTTTTTTTCAACAATTCAACCTAATGGTGAATTTCCTATAAATGTACAATTTTCAAATTTAAAACAATAGTAAGTAACCGATTTATTTTATTATTCATTTTAATTTATTAATTGTAAAAACATTAACCTATTAGGCATTATTTTTCGGAATTATAAACCAAGATCAAAATAATTTATCTTTTGAGTTGTCCAATTCGGACATTGAAAATACTCCTTCAGATATTATCGAAAAGGCTCGAGCTGCAACCGAAAATATGTTACCTGAGGATCACATTTTACAATCAATCATACATTCAACTGATTTTTCTATTTATTTTCATATTGTAAGTTCTTTCTGTTTGAATAAAATACCTATATAAATTACTGTATTTCTTTCATTAATAAATGTGGTTGTAGAAAGAATATTGTGTACAACTTGTACGCAAATCACGCTTCGCGCACTAGTTGTACAAACTACTATTATCAAACTATAACTCTAAATTAAAAATGTTCAACAATTCACCCTGAACAGACCGAGAACACACATATTTTCATAATATATTCACTACAGGTTGAATTTTTGCCAAAAAAATCGAAAAAATTGAATAGGGTGGCTTCAAATGACACTTACAACGTTTGCATGTAGATACCCCTCGTAGAATTGGACAAAATGATATAGGTAAGATTAGATAGTTAGTAACTGGAAAAATACAAGGAAAATGTTTCCTTTTATTTCCTTACTGATCTTGCATACTTCATGAAAACATTGAGGAATACAAAATGAAATAAAAATAGCTTCAAATGCCAGTGGCGTGAAAAATGGGAAAGGAAAGGTGACATATGACTCCAGATGTACACCACTGGATCAAAAATAAAAACATGTTTTTTCATCAAAATTTGCCTTTTACATTTAACAACAACCTGCCAAATGTCAAATCAATTTACTAGTCTTAGAATTGAGTTGGACACTTGGACGTATTAACAATTTTACTAACTAGGTCGAGTACAACAACATATAAAATTTCCAAAGAAATTTACCATGCAGTCGTCTCTCTTCATAAAAAAGTGCAAGGTCCTTCTTCGGAACTATCAATACTGAAATAATTAGTGGCGCATAAATGCATCAATCAATTATGTGAATATATTTTTCCATAAACATATACTAGCTCGACTATCGAGCTTATTTTTGTCAGTAGGTCTTTATATGATATGCTAATATGCTAATTTATAGGTATCATTACTCTTCCAATCATGATATACAAAACTCTTTATCTTCAATATGACAAACATGTTTTGTTTCCCATAGGTGTCGTTTCAAACTCACAAATGCAATCTCGGATTATAATTTTTGACGGAATTTTTGACGCAATCGTTTTATACATTTTCAATACCTAACAGGCAATTTTGGTTTTTGTTGTATTTATCAACTGGCGGATAGTGGCAACGCCGCAAGGAGTTCGCATTGCCTGAAATGCTTCATATACGGAGCCTACTTTGCTTTGAAGTATGCAAATATACATCAACGGAGCCTACCGTAGCCGTTACATATACCGGATCCCAGTACGACGTCAACTTGTATAGTGGTATACATCAAATATACGCTAGGAGCCCAAATTAGACTACAGGTATAACGGAGTTCACAATAGCCTGCAATAGTATATATATATATATATATATATATATATATATATGTATATATCTAGATATATATATATATATATATATATATATATATATAAATTTCCTTAATCCTAACATCTACAGATTTGGTCCACGCGCAGTTGCCACATGTACAGTGGACTGAATGTGCCTATTGCATACCGCAATTAATAAAGACAACTCACGAAACCAAGTATAGTTCTTAGACAGGTCTTTCCATGATAACTAAGATAACTCTACAATTAGTTTTGGGATTATAAAAATGGGTACCTATACCTACTTGTCCACTTGTCTCTTGAAATGTGAAAATATTCACGCGGTATTCTGCTATAATTCGTAGTACGGTGGAAATTTTATTCGTTGAACGACTTGGTTAAATGTATATTTTCATTTTTGCGATTGAAATTTGATGTTTATGGAATTATGTAAAATATTCAGGCAGCTTGACTGAGAATAAATCCTTATCTGAGTTTGATGTGACTACAAAATAGGAAGTATGCTTCGCAATAAATAAGATTGACGATGCCGAAATAAATGGTTTACAAGTTGTCTTGTATTGGAAAGAAGTGGAAATCATATTTCGGCTAATCAAAAAAAGGAAAACAGTCGGAACGTTACTATGAAAAGTTGTTTACCTGATGACCTATCGGTAATTATTTTTGAAAGGATGACACCACAATCTCCTGATGCTTATTTACAAGATATTTTACCCTTGAGGGTTTTGGGTATCCAAATTAAATAAAATGCCAGCCATACCTAGAAAACTGTTTCCAATGATAAATGTATTGAGGAAAGTGACAAGGAGCAATTAATGGAAATACTTTTCAATCTGCAAACTTTATCACCATGATCTTAGTCTTAGCTTAACAATGGAAACGTGTTACGTGAAGCAGCAGAAATATATACAATATATATAATTATCATAATGTTTTTATACATCTATTTTATTCAGATGTTGCAGTTGAAGCGTGAATTTCAATGAATGCATGCATTTACATGATGTTTTAAAGCAGAACATTGGTTAATTTATGGAGAAAGACAAGGGAATTATTCAATAAGGTATACACAGAAGTTCACTCTTTAACTGTAACATATATAATAAATATTGGAGGACATATATTTTGGAACCATAAATGAACGTAGAGTCCAGTCATGGGACTTCCGACAAAAGTGAGAACACCAATAAACGGATTTTTCAACAAATAAATCTACTCTCTTCAATAATTTCATCGAACACCCGTGGTAGATGTGAATTTTCACAAATGAATTAATCTATTTCAAAAAAATACATTGTACCTACACTTATGGTTGAAGGGAATCTTACAAATAAATCAACTCCTAAAAATAGTATCATACGCCCATATTAAAAAAATGTTCACAAAAAATTGACCTGCTGTGATAGACGGAAATTTTTACAAATAAATCAACACCCTTTGAAAATTGTATCGTACGACCATAGTGGATGAAAAATTTCATAAATCCACTTTAAAAATTTTATCGTACGCCCCTGTATTTTTTCTGACAAAAATTGCTCTCTTTCAAAATTTTTATCGTACGGCTATGATGGAAGGACATTTTCACAAACAAATCAACCCGTTTTGAAAATTTCATCGTAGGCCCATGGTAAATGGAAATTTTCTTAAATTAACGAGCCATCTCTACAAATTTCATAGTACGCCCCTATTTTAAAAATGTTCGCAAAAATATTGACTCTTTTTCAAATTTCTATCGAATGGCCTTGATAGAAGGAAACTTTTACTAACAAATCAACGGCCTCTATAAATTCTATCGTATCCCTATATGTTATAAAAGGTACAGGGTTATTCATTATAAATTACCCACCCCCTATCATCGTTATTATTACTTTTTGAAAAAAAAGTCTCATATAAAAGTTGTTGATATACAGCTGAATTTTCTCAATATTCTATCAAAAGTTCAGTAGCGTGCAAATTTAAGGGGATACAAAAAATAGTAGCTCTTTTTTATGGGGGACACCCTGTATATTTTCACATTTTTGGAATGCTCTCTTTTTTTCTGATTTCAATTTTGGAATGTTGTAAATCTTAGTTTTAGTAATTACTGTAAATATGAAAAAGATAATTTTTCAAAGTAAGCCATGAAAATGACTAATATGTTTAATAATTGACATTTTTCATAAATTATGTCACCTCCAAACAATGGCAACATTTATAAAATATAAGCTGAATCAACATCCTTTCAAGAAGATATAAAAGTGCTTAGGACAATAGATAGTCAGTCAGTTGGTAGAGCTCAAATAGTTAAGACGTATTTTAATTGTCGGTATTATAAAAGTTGTATTGATAAAAATGAATTTGTTTTTTTAAAAATAAAGTTTTTAGATCAAAAACTATAATTGGCGCAGTCAGTAGGATATTTCGGGATTATACAAATCGATTGTGTAATTTTTCGTTTCAACGATTAGCCGGAATAGACGAACATTGTTTTTAGTAAAAAAAACTGTGAAGGTGTTTGTTCAGTGAGGTACCCAACTACGAGGATTACCCATCAGTTCATCGAGAACCTGTTCAATCCTTTCCAAAGCAGATCATCGAGGTTTGGGACACAAATTGCTCAAATTTGCGAGGACCAAAGGACCTGGTGAGGACTACATTGCCAAAATCCAGCCATTGCCCCTCATAGATATATTAAGAAGAAGGAAGATTATGTACATCGTTTTTATAATTGTGTAAGTACAATTTATGATTTTTGATAATTTTGTCGACGATTTAACGTCTATACTGGACGAAATTAATAATATTCAAGATACGCCTTCAACTGACTCAATTTCAAATTCGATTTCAATTTCTAATCCAAATTCAAATTTATTTTCTAATAATAATAATTTAACAATCATGCCTGATGCAAGAGCTGATGTTTTTAAAAGTGAATATTTAAACTGCATTCCGGATTTCGACGGAAATCCAAATGATTTAAACCGATTTTTATCTGTTAGTGAATCCCTATTGCTTATATTTTATAATAGAACCGAACCAGACGATTTTCTAAACACTTATTTATTAAATTCAATCATTTCCAAATTGAGAGGAAATGCAAAATCAGTTGTCAATATACAGGGTTGCATTACATGGGATCAACTAAAAACTACTTTAACAAATAACTTTTCTGACCAAAGAGATGAGGTTTCCTTAAATAGAGATCTCGTTATGCTAAAACAAAATAATAGTGAAAGTAATCAGTCATTTTACGACAGATGTTTACATATTTTAAATCTACTTTGTAGCTATGTTAATATACACGAAATTACTGATGCTGCAAAGACCCTAAAACGAACTTTATACCAAAATTTAGCCTTAAAAACTTTCCTATCTGGATTAAGAGAACCGTTAGGAACCACTATTAGATGTATGAAACCTACCAATTTAAGCGAAGCAATGCAATATGTTTTACAGGAAGAAAATGCTCATTATTTGCAAAATTCTTCTAATAAAAATTTCCCAAAACAGGTTAATGTTCCAAAACCTAATCAATTTAATAGAAATGATTTTAGACCAAATCAAAACCCAAATTTTTCTAATTCTAACCAAAATTCAAACTTTTCTTTTAACTCTAGAACCCCAAATAATTTCTTTGCTAGGCAAAATAATAATTTCCCTTCACGACCTATACCAGTTCAACCAAGACCCATACAAAGACATTTCCCCACTAATATTCAAGCTTTTAGACAGCCAAATCAAAATAAAAATGTCTTTAAACCAAATCAAAATACAAGATTACCTACTCCTACCCCTATGAGCGTTTCTACGAGCAACACTCGACCATTTAATAATAACAATAATAATAGACAACAGTCTACACGCTTTAGAACAAATGGTCCACCCAATTTTATTGCAGAAGAGCTGTATAATGTAGAAAGTAACGATAATCAAAATAATGAAAATCCTGACGATTTTTACAATAATAATTACGAGTTTAATGACAACTCATACAATGATCAATATTACGATCAAGAACCATATAATGACGATAATAATAATACTGAATCTTTAACAGAAAATGCAAATTTTTGTTAAATGCCTCGGAACCCACATATTTAAATAAACCTACCCCAGAAGTAATCTCATTTAATTCTGCAAATTCAAGTGAATTACCATATATCATTTTACCCGAATATAATCTTAAATTTTTAATAGATACAGGGTCAACAAAATCATTTATCGATCCTGAATTAGCTTTTAAATATTATCCTAATACTATTAAGAACGAACCGTTCGTAGTGTCAACTGTTTTCCAAAAATCGACACATAAATATAGTGCAAACATTTTGGCTTCAAAAATTTTTAAATTACCAAAACCAACTCAATTAAAATTTTATCTATTCCAATTCCACACTGTATTCAATGGCTTAATCGGCATAGATAACTTAAAGTCATTACAAGCTACAATAGATATAGATAAAGGCTATTTGATTACACCTTTTTCAAAAATAAAGCTTATGTATTATAAAACCAACAAAGAACTTAATTTAGTAACTTTAGAACCGAGAACGGAACAAGTAATTAAAATACCCACAAGCATTTATCAAGGAGATATTATTATTCCTTATCAGAAACTTCACAGCTGCGAGATTCCTCAGTCTCTCAGCACTGCAAAAAAAGGATATGCTTTAACAACAATTTTAAATAGTTCATTAGACCCCGTTACATTAGATTTATCAAAAATAGTACAGGTAGAAAAATATCATGAGAATGAAAATAATAATTTTGAAATAAATAACGTTGAATTAAAAGAAGACAAACCATTAGATTTTTCAAAATTTAGAACAGATCACATGAATGAAGAAGAAAAAGAAAAAATTTTAGCTTTATGTCATGAATATAGAGACATATTTTATAACGAAAACGACAAGTTAACTTTTACAAATAAAATCAAACATCAAATACGTACCACCGATGAAATCCCCGTTTATACAAAAACCTATAGGTACCCTTTTGTTCATAGACAAGAGGTTGCCAAACAAATTCAAAAAATGTTAGATTCAAAAATAATTCGCCCTTCAAATTCACCCTGGTCAGCACCTATTTGGGTCGTGTCAAAAAAATTAGATGCTAGTAATATTCCAAAATATAGAGTGGTTGTTGACTATAGAAAGCTCAATGACAAGACGATTAGCGATAAATACCCTCTTCCACACATAACGGACCTCCTAGACAAAATCGGCAAATGCCAATACTTTTCTACCCTCGATCTGGCAAGTGGCTTTCATCAAATCGAGATGGAAGAAAAAGACATCGAAAAAACCGCGTTCAACACTGAGAATGGACATTACGAATTTCTTCGTATGCCATTCGGACTAAAAAACGCCCCTGCAACCTTTCAAAGGGTAGCAGATAATATTTTAAGGGGTATACAAAACGAGAAGTGTTTGGTATACCTAGACGATATAATAATATTCTCGACATCACTTCAAGAACACCTAGAAAGACTGAGAGCCGTTTTTCAACGCCTCAGAGAAGCTAACTTTAAAGTCCAACTTGACAAGTCAGAATTTCTTAGAAAAGAAGTCGCTTATCTGGGACACGTAGTGACCCCAGATGGAGTCAAACCCAATCCGAACAAAATTCATGCAATTGTAAATTTCCCAATTCCAAAAACCACTAAACAAATTAAAGGATTTCTTGGCCTATTAGGATATTATAGACGCTTTATTAAAGACTTTTCTCGAATAACAAAACCACTTACTAAATGCCTTAAAAAAGGAGCAAAAATCGAACTTAATGACGAATACCTTACTTGCTTTGAGACTTGTAAAAAATTATTAACGAACGAACCAATTTTACAGTACCCTGACTTCGAAAAACCATTTATCCTAACGACAGACGCATCCAACGTTGCTTTAGGAGCAGTACTGTCACAAGGAACTCTAGGACAAGACTTGCCAATTTCTTACGCATCACGCACCCTTAACGACTCAGAACAAAATTACTCCACGATTGAAAAAGAACTGCTTGCAATTGTGTGGGCAACAAAATATTTTCGTCCTTATTTATATGGACGCCCCTTTATTTTAGTTACAGACCATAAACCCCTTGTTTATTTATTCTCTCTTAAAGAACCAAATTCGAAATTATTAAGATGGCGATTAAGACTTGAAGAATTCGACTACAAAGTAATCTATCGAAAAGGCAAATCAAATGTAACCGCAGACTGTTTATCTAGAATAGAAGTTCATGCAAAAGAAACTTCCTTTTGGGAAAATTTAGACGAAATTTTAAATGACTTTGATAATTACCAAAATAAATCTGTTAAATTTAATTATCCAGAACAAATAAATAAAAATTCGCCACAGCCCTGCACTTCTAAACAACAAAACGAAACACAAAACGACACAAACCCTCAAGATGACTTAGACAACATTTCAATGGCAGTAAACATTGACGAAACGCCTCTAGAAAATGCCCAAAACAATCAAAATTCTAGTGATGACAATACCGTACACTCCAATGCAGACGAACACCCTGTAGTAGGTATTCCCATCGTAGATTACGCAGTAAACTACGGAAAAAATCAAATTTTTATAAATTCAGTCCACCACTCACCAGCAATTCCAAAAATAAAAATTCTTTTCGGAAATAAACAAAGAATTCATATTCAAATTTCAAAAAATAATACAAATAACGACATAATAAATTTCATTAGAGAATATATTGCTCCCGACGTCTCGTACTATCTCTATTTTGAAGATCAAAATTTATACGAACCATTTTCGAATTGTTTGCAACAAAACTTTAGGCATTCCTCAATTAAATTTAAAAGATGTACTAAAAAATTATTAGACGTCACAGACCAAAACGACATTAAAGAAACAATTACTAATTACCACGAAGGTAAATCAAATCATCGCGGAATTGAAGAAACCTTAAAACGTATCAAAGAAAAATATTATTGGCCAAATATGAAAAAATCAAT
>CAJUYH010010187.1:0-12632 GCA_910591685.1 Galerucella tenella
ATGAATGATTTATTACTCCTTGTCCTTTCTATATAGACTATAGTGCGTTAATTTTTTTTGGAGAAGTGTATATTAAATTCAAAATATTTTGATTCTAAAAAAAATTACCTATCGTTTAGCCTAAATCGCCACTAATTACCTGACGTTCAAAAATTCGTTGTCCAATTAATTGTATATATCCAATTCATTAAAAGTTTCGATTTATATCGATAAAATATTACGATGTATTAGAAAATATCCGCAAGCTAAATGTGTATACCAGAGTAGTAGAGTTAGTTTAGTTTAGTTGGCGATCGCGGGTCCCCTCTACGTTCGAAGCAATACGAATACGAAAAATATCAGTCAATCCTCGGCTCGGACCATCTTAACGACGGCAAATCCTGTTGCCAAGCCGAGGCCGAGAATCGCAAATAAAAAGTATTTTAATGTAGTTGGCTATGCTTGTAATTGTGACATAAGTTTACTACGTAACCACAGAAATTTCAGTGTATCCAAAAGTAGTGCTGATGAAGAGTGTTTTATTTTATTAATTATTGCTTAAAAATATGATGAATAGTTAAGAAAATTTCGGTCTGTCAGTTATCGGGGCTTGATGAGTTTACCAGACACATTTTTTTCGATTTGTCTCAAGGAAAACTATGATGTATCACTAAGTTTGATACCGACTGGTTTTGTGTTTGTTGCGAGTGCAATAAATCCGAGTGGAGTCGTAAACAATCGACATGAAGACTGTGTTGGCCTTCGGGTAGGTCAGTATAACGCAGAAATTTTTTCTCTCTAATTCGCGCAACTGTTGCGAGCGCTGGAACAAATTATACAAAAAAAAAATGTTCGCGGTATTTTATTTTTAAACTAATCCGAAAGTCAACATTGTATTTTTAGTTTATTTTCGAATAAAAATACGATTAATGTTGGCTCTAAATGTGCTCTAAGTTCATATTTATCGATGCGGATTGGTTGTAAATAACGCGTCTGTCATTCCAAGTGACATCAAAGATGTTTTTTTCGTTTTTAAACGTGGGTTTTTTCGAGAAATATTCCGTTTTTTTTTTCTTAAAAATTTGTGTTTTATCAAAAAGTGTCCGAAAAAAAGCAACGTGCAAATGTTAAGTGAGTGAATTAATAGAAAAAAAAAACAGCTGTTTTACACTGGCGTTAAGACAATTGCCGTCGAGGACGGGAAATTCGAAGAGGTGGAGTTATTCGGTGAGAAATTCATAACGGCGGCAGAGGCGGCATCTGATCCCTCTCTTCTCTTGGGATCGTTGGAGAGGGCTGTCTTCTTAACGCCATCGACGGCTGCTCCCGCCCCCATCGATGTCGCTTACATGTCCATCGGATCTGTGGAAAATGCACGGTAAGAGTTTAGGACACCCCTTAAATTTGCACGCTACTGAACTTTTGATAGAATATTAAGATAATTCAGCTATAACCGAACAACTTTTGTGTAAGACTATTTTTTTAAAAGTAATAATAGCGATGATAGGGGGTGGGTAATTTATAATGGATAACCCTGTACTAGTATATTGGCGAAAAATGAGCAAGACTTCTGTCTTCGTTATTTTGTATAAAATTTTATTTGCATCATGAATAACTATACAGTAGAAACTCGATTAACCGGACTAATTATTGTCGTTAGGCATTCGGATAATCGAAAATCCGGATATTCGAATGTACTAAGAAAAGCGGGTTTTGTGCATACATATGTTGTACATACGATGTTATGTATGTTATTTATTAAAAACAACGAATACATATCAATGAAAATCAATGTTTATTAAGAAATTATTAGGAGATACATCTTCTTAGATTATATACATACATGTACGTACATACTAAAACGTTCATGCTTGCATAAATTTGACTTGTAAGTAATTTTAATATAATGAGTCGGTAGTCCGAATAATCGCGAATCCGTATAACTGAGAGCCGGATAATCGAGTTTCTACTGTATTTAAATAATACCCATCGCTTCAGTGTGTCAAAATCAACACGAAAATAGACTTCATTTTACTCTTTTATTTACATTTTCCTTAACAACGAAGTTAACCAGTACCGACATGGAATTTGATCAGACTCCTTTACGTCACCACCGCTAAACGTCAAGTGTTTTATTTGTTTTCCGTGCATTCTAATCTGGGTGCCACGATAAATGGTGCCTAGGTCAGTAATACAACAGCACACGAAGATAAGAATATGATACAAAATATAATAATGTTGAAAAATATTTGTATAACTTGATGCAGAAACCTTGGAGGCATCTGAAAGTAAACTTTAAAACTGGATAGAGTCAATAATATTAGTCGCACTTAAGCCTTTTTGGTGATGCAACAAAATGATGATTTTGCTGGTCTATGGGACCCAACAAAACCTACAAAATACAAATAAAGTATAACAAGGAGTCAGGTGCTGCAAATGCAATACGAATGTACGAGGATGTATTGATATCTAGTTAGTTCCATGCATAAACAAAATATTGCGTTACCATAGCAACGAACAATAATTCATTAGAAGTGTCAGTGTGAAGTTGGACGTCAAAAAAGTAAACCAGAGTTACGCAATAAATTAAAAGAAAAAAGATGTCCACCGAAATTGTGAAAATCGATAAATCGGAGTATCGAGCCATCATCAAGTACCTACCTGTATTTAAAAAAAAGGGTTAAGAGGTAAGCAAATTTACGAAGATATGCTTAATACGTTAGAAAAGGATACTTCTGAACAAGTTATAGCAAAAATTCTTGAAGATTATGGTTTTAACATGAAAAAAAGAGATGGAACTGATTATACTGAAGCTAGTGTGAAAACACTTTGGAATACGACTGCTCAAATGGTTCAGGAAAAATATTTTCTAGAATTTAACATCAAAATTGATGATATTACCTATAAATTTGCTAGATTGGCCAGGGATACAAAACGTAAAAAGCTTCAGGCTGAACCTGAAACCAGAAAAAGAAGTTCTAACGCGTTTACCAAAGAAGAATTAATGGAAATGGTAGAAAGCTATTCTGAAGATAATCCTGATGGGTTACAAAAAAAGTCTTTTCATTTATGTTCGTTCGAATTAGCATGGCATAGAAATGAAGCTGCTAATTGTGATATTAATTACTTTAAAAAAGAATATGATAATAAAGGTAATTTTACTGGCAGGGTAGAATATAATCCAATCTTTTCCAAAACGACACAAGGAGGATCAAAAGCTTTATCTGGCAGTAAGTGGCTGGTAAGAAATGATGCTAACAACAATTTGTGTCCCGTTCGTTTATTTTTAAAAATTATTGAAAAAAGAGAATCCAATCCTTATCTAACAACAACAAGATTATTTTTAACAGTACATCCAAATTGGGAGAAAGGAATATGGTACAAAAATTCACCATTGGGAATTAACACAGTTTCAAAGTGGACGAAAATATCGGCAGAATCAATTGGTATAGACACAAAAAAAATAAAAATAACCAATCATTCACATAGAGCTTCTGCAATATCTGCATTAGCAAAGGAAGGAGTTGGTGAACAAGAAGTAATTAAGCTTACAGGACATTCTTCTGCCCATTCTTTGTAACCATATTTACAATTAAATGAAGAACACCATTTCAAACTTATAGAGAACCTTCGAGAAAATAAAAATAAAGCAAAGGAATCCTCAGTTTCTAACTTAAATTCATCATAGGTTATGATGCAAAACAATCCCCAAAATAATGATACAACGTACAATTATAATAATTGTACTTTTTACATAAATAAGTATTTTTATTAATAATGTTATTATTTTTTTGGCTTTGTATAATTAAAGTTTGCAATAAATAAAACGTTTAAACATATGATTTTTTAGTTTTTCTCTCGTGAAATAGTCATGTCGAATACCACTCAATTAAAAATTTTTCTCTTGTCGTATTCAAGTTTGTTGCTTTTAGGTAATTTTGCCCATGCTCATTTTGTCATTCGCAAAATTGCCAAGCAACAAACTTTCATGACAATCGAAAAATGTTGCCGACAAAATTTTCACTCTCGTATATATGAAAATATATAAAATTGCTTCATCTTGTGTGGAATGAAATGACAAGATTTTATCTCAACCAAGTTTATGGATATATAGGATAGAAATTGGGATAGTAGCGTAAGCAAACCTTCCCCTAGGGCAATAATCAAGATTTCTTTTCGATTAAAATGAGCTCAACATATGGGATGGAACTAAAGGATGCAGTCTTGCCAGGATCGCCCTGGGAAGCTGGCGTCGAAGAAATATTTGACGATGACCAGGAAAAACCTACGTTTAACAAAAAGATTTCTGACTGGCCACTGTCAACTAAGGAAACACCTCCATACTATGGGGCTAGTGGACACACCTCTATGCAGGATGTGCATGTGAACAGGAAGATGAAACTGTCAGGCATGTCTCATGCGAGTCAATAAGAGAGTGTGTGTTCGGTGAGTTTTGGCCTACACCTGCCGATATAAAGGAGATGTTTCTTAATGACCTGTCCATCTTCCTGGGAAGGACAGGATGGGCGATGGCCTAGGAGGACAATTCCTCGGTAGGACGTACAATAGGTCACATGTGCTGATGGCCTAAACACACTCTCCCTACAGAACACATTCTCCAGATACAGAATATTTAGCTAGATGTGAAGAGTCAACTAACCTGATAAAATGAACTCCTTCGCCATTTGTAATAGAAAATGATGAAATTCTGGAATGGCATGATGGATCATTTAACAAATCCGTTCCATAAATCTTGAAACGATAATGAACACGCTCCGCAAACTCACATGTATCATTAACACGTTTGTAACGGCAAATAAACATGTTATTATTAAAATTTAATGTAATAAGACTTTGAGAAATGCGATGGACCTAGACCGAGTGCATGATTTAAGTGCGGTTGAAGCTAATTCGAACGTGTGATACGTCCTGTCGAAATTATATGAAAATAAATCGAGATATTTGAAGGATTTTTACGAAAAGGATATAAAAATAAATTAATTTAAAAATTCTTATACAGTGTGACCCCAGTAAAAAATTTGTGAATAAACGAAATTATTAAACACTATTTTACATTACTTTCAGAAGCTATAACTCAAAGAACGGGTTGAGTTATCGGCTTCGAATTTTCACTGTGCAATATATTTGATTCCTAGTTTTTGTTTACTATGTTGCCATTTCAAAAATTTGTCCACTTTCTACGTAAAAAATTAATCACTTTTTCCAAATTCATGTAATAATTTTGTCGTTAATAAATTTTTTTTTATAAAATTTAGCTAGTTTACATTTGTGATGATTCTGAATCCAGTGATATAGTTATATTTGAGAAAAAAATGCCTGATGCACTTTTGTCTTTTTTGTAAAGAAAAATTAGCATAGAGTGCCTTGAAAATAGTAATTAAGCTATGAAAATTTGTGCCAAAATACATACAAAATGGGTCACACTGCATGGGGATTGTCTTTTAAATTTTTCATATAGAGCTAAAAAAACGTTAGATTATGTTTAAATACTATTGTCTTCTCCAGGAAGAGAATCGCATCCTTAAGAACCAATTCTGGGGTCCTATTCTGTAACATTAGAGTATTACATTTTTTCCAGCGTTGCCAAGTGCCTATTTTTGACCTATAATTAGTTCTAATGAACTGTTGGTAGGTTTGCAAAATATAAACATAACCACAATCTGTTTGAGAAGATTTTTTTTCGACTGGATGTGATGTGAGCTTGCAAAATGGGCATTAGCTCTTCCAAAACAGCTAAGTGTCTTGATTTAGACGAAAATTTTTGATAAAATTAATAGCTTAAATAATAATTTACAATTTCTCCCAAATCTAAAATTGAAACTGAAATTGTATTATGCATATGTATAACTACTAAGTGAAATAAGTGGGTGTGTGTGACTATCAAATCATCTGATGAGCTATGCAGAGTATTTTCAGTCTTAAAAATAAATTTCACGTGTGCAAATTTGTACGATACCATTCGAGATGTATTTTTTGAAGAAAAATTTTTTTCAAACTTGTCCATTAAATTTACAATAAATATAATATATATATAAAGTGAGACCCACTGAAAGTTGAAAGCATAGAAGACTCCAACGTCTGTCATAAATGCATAATCTGTCATAATCCATTGGCGTATCAATTCTTTTTTAATATTTTTTGAAGTTATACCTGGAATATTTTCGTATGAAATAACATTTGTATAAATTAAATAAATATATCGGATGGCAAATAGGTTCTAATTGAAAATAATCTTATGATACGGTTATGTAATCTTGAATACAGAAATCTTTTGGCCTGCCCAAACTTTTTTCACTATTCAAGAAACTTGACTTGACTTAGGCTTGAGATGCAATAAAACCATGAAATTTTTCGAATTTACGAATAACCCAAAAGTGTTTCCAGGTAATAATTTATGATTCACCAACGAAATAAATATGACCTTGATATGTCTGATACTTTTATGGCTTTATTATGTCATTATCTAAGGTCAGGTCAATTTCTTAGATCATGAAAAGAACTATATCACTAAAAGAACAGCAACATTATCACATTACCGTTCAAAAAATGTTTGCAAGCATTCGGAATGCATATTCTGTTTATGCATATTTTTCATAATGATATCACAAACAAATTTTGTATTGTAGCAATCTCGATGTGAGCAATTGAATGTATGTAACATCTGCTAGGCGATAAACCGGATGTGCCGTCGTAAAAAATGATATTATGGCTTGTTGCCGGAAGCTTATTTTCAATACAGGAATTTAATTAGTGTATTAACGAAATTATCAAACTGAAATCGTCCTTGATTTTAATAAAAACAACGTAAACTGAGAGTATAGTGTGTTGCCTATGCAAATTGAAAAGGTTTATGAATAGCTAGCGAACATTACATTTAAATACGGATCTGTGTTGCAGCGGATCCGCTTTTAAAGTGCTTTATCTTTATCTATTGCTCGCCACTATAGATAACTTTAGTCTTCCTCTTTTATCTTTTGCTTTTTTTCGGTTATGACTTCAGGTCTGTTCTCACAAGCATCACAGACAGTCTTTGACAATCCGGATTCGACGCAAAGGCCATAAAGCGTTCTAGAGTATCTGCGCCGAATCCGGATTGTCAAAGACTGTCTGTAATGCTTGTGAGAACAGACCTTTCAACGCGTCAGTTACCCTTTTAAAATTGACCAAGGCTTTCAGTTACATTGTAATTAATACTTACATTGTTAGAATAAAACTTGACAAGTCGAGGTTTTGTGGTCTACAGAGCCTTACACAACCGAAGAAATGTGTACGTGTTGGCTGGCAACTGGTGGTCGTTTTATATTTATTAAGAATTGAACGAAATTAGTCGAGACTTCCTACGATCATTGAAGCAATACATGCCTAAGTGCGTTTAAGACACTTAATGCAATCCCATACTAGCTTAGAATTGACCTCGCTAGGCTATCGGTGAAGATAGCAACTGAAACGGTCCTTTCCTGCTTTTTTATTTATTCAACACAATGATGAATCCCGTCACTTCTACTTGGAAACTTGTGATGTCCTTGGATAGGCTTATTGGAATAGCTATTCTTTGTTTAAGCCCTACAATTCTGGCCCCTACACCTACTTATGTCTATTAGTTTTTCCAACGGCTTAAGAAGCAAGGACACTAGATTGACTAAACTTGAACGTCATGTTTTTTTTCCTTCGCCGGTACCACCTCAGCCTCCTGGGCGTATTGTCGATACTCCTAGTGTTCTGACTACAACCTATTCAGCCAATCCGTTCCCTGTATCAGCTCATACAGGTTCTTTGCTGGTTAGTTGTAGAAGTCTTCTGGAGTCATTTGGGGTCTACCATACAGTTTCTGCCTTCTGTGGTCCAGCGACTCACTGTTGCATAGTATATGCAGAGCTGTTTCGGTATCCTTTTTGCATCTTCTGCATGTAAAATCTCCGTTATACAGCCCTATTTTGTTTACGTGCTTCTTTGTGGGAAAGTGTCCCGTAAGTAGCCCCGTCATGGTGTGTAGTTTGTTCCTGCTCATTGATAGCAGTTCTTTCGCTCCTTTTTCTGATGGTTCTTTTATGAATTTCTTCCCATGTATTTGCCTGATCGTATTCTTCCAGTGTTTATTGTGTTGTTCTTTCACTCACCCTTTTAACCATGACCTCGTTAAGCATCTGGGGATGCCCAGAGCAGGTTCGGGTCCGTTCATCAGAGTTGACGATCCTACTCTTGCTAGTTCGTCAGCTTTTTCATTGCCTGCGATTCCTTTATGACCTGGGACTGTTCCAAGTCGCCAGTCTTCTAAGTTCTTCGCCGCATTCCCATCTAGCCGAGATGTCACCCTATAGCTCTGAAGTGCTTTAAGGGCAGTTTGACTGTCACTGTAGATCCTGATCTGCCTGTTGCTGTAGGCTCTCATAATATTTGCCCTTGCACATGTAAGTATTGCATAGATCTCTGCCTGAAATACATAGGCGTATTTTCCTAGCGAGACGATTCCTTCATATTTGCTCGTCTTGCTGTATATGCCCGCTTCAGTGCCGAGTTCACTTTTTGATCCGTCTGTATACCAGATCAGTTCATTTGCTCTACTAAGTGGTGGTGCGTTCTCTTCCTCAAGCTCCTTTCGATCTTTGATGACAATCTCCAAGTTCTTGCGAAAGATATACTTGGTCTGTTGGCATTTTGAAAATGTCATCATCCACATGCCTTACCTCTGTGTGTCCTCTCCCATGTGCCACGTCATGGTCTGATGCTTTTTCCAGTCGGGTTAGTTCTGCCCTTGCTTCGCACATTATGACACAATGTATCTCCAGCGCCGCTGTAGGAGTAGTCATCATTGCCCCTGTAATGCAAATGCATGCAAGTCTTTGGACCTTGCTTAGTTTTAGCATAGCAGAGGATTGTCCGATCTTTAGCCACCATACCAGAGATGCATATGTGATCCTGGGAATGACAACCATTTTGTACAGCCAGTGTACCATGCTGGGTCTAAGTCCCCATTTAGTGCCGTAAGTGCGTCTGGCAACCATGAAGGTCACCTTTCTTGATCACGTGCTGAAGGTGTCGGTTCCAAGTTAAGCCTGGGTCTAGGATAACCCCAAGATATTTTACTTCATCCGACAATCGTATTGGTTCACCTTCTTCTGGTTAACGCAATTATCTGTGTTTCTGAAGGACTAATACTTAGCCCTTATTTTACAGTCCAGCCTGTTACTACATTTAAAGCCATCTGGAGTCTGTCTCTGGTTATACTGTTGTATTTACCTTGGGATAGAATTACCAGGTCGTCTGCATATCCTATGGTGTTAAATCCTTCTCTGTGTTGGGTTCACTCTTATTGATGATAACTCCGGATACTCGCATAAGACATGCCTGACAATTTTATCTTCCTGTTAACACATCCTGCATAGAGGTGTGTGTCCACTAGCCCCATCGTATGGAGGTGTTTCCTTAGTTGACAGTGGCCAGTCAGAAATCCTACTGTTGAACGTAGGTTTTCCCTGGTCATCGCCAAATATTTCTTCGACGCCAGCTTTCCAGGATGATCCTGCAACACTGCATCCATTGATTCCATCCCATCATGTCTTGCCCTTTAACCCACCTCAATTCGGTGTAGGATGGGGTATATTCCATCCTGTCCTGGGGATTTGTGTAGTTGAAATTTTCTTTTATTCTATTTTATCTTGTCATTTTTGTAGCCAGTATCCAGTCGGAGGTGTTTGGCGAGAGTAAATAGTCTGCTAGAGTCATTTCAGGGAAATATAATAGTGGTAATAATTAATACTATCAACTTTACCTTAACTTTTGATCTAATTTAAGGGGATTATTGTTTTTAGTGTATAAAAAATTAAAGAAAATTTCAAATACACTTAATGCAGTATTTAAAATATTACTTACTGTATATCTTTAAAAAATTAGTACATATACAATCCTTTGAATTATTGCATGGGAAAAAAATCATAAAATAGTTGTTTGTTACCAAACTGTACTCTTCATTTATATCGCATGACGCAACTTGTTCAACGAGCAAAATAAAGTGTGTGCTAGTGTGAAAATTACGTATATGAAACTCATAAAATTCTATAAATAAAGATGTTGCGCGGGTCATGTCGCATATTTATTTATCACGATTTATTATAATCACTAATGTTGTGCTTGAAAATGTTTGCCAAAGGTTTTTTTTGCATTATTTTACTTGTATTAATATTATAAAATGTTGATTTTTCTCCTCCCTATATTTTAAATGACGAATTTTGACACTGTTTTGAAGGACGTAATTGCCAACCCTCACTATCATTCACACGCAAAATCCTTCTCTATTTACATCCCTTATGTATGTCTTTATGTATTTTGGGGTGACATTCACTGAGACCTAAAAGATCTATTGTTCCCCTTACTTTCACTTAGTTTCTGAGGAGAGTCTCAGAAACTAGTAGTTCCTTCAGTCCTATTTCCCGAAGGAATATTAGGATGTCTGCAGGCTTCAACTTAGGTAAATGTTCCTCTTCTATCCAGTAATCTCCCAGGTGCGGTGCTCTAGAATTCCGAAGTGCTGTGCAGTTGGAAAGTATGTGGATGGAGGTTTTTTCTTCCATTCTACAGAATCTGCATTCTTCTTCCTCCACTATTTTGAGCTCTTTCAGGTGCCCATTCAAGCGACAATGTCCCGTTAGGATCCCTGTTGGAACTCTTAGCGCAGTTTTACTTTGACTTATACATTCATTTGATCTCAACAGGTTGTAGTCACCCAGAAGAGTCTTTGATTGTATAAGCCCTACTAGATCTTTCCAATTGCCAGATCTTCTCTTTTTCTCGGCTTTACTTATTTCTTCCAATATTACATTGGGGCTGATTCCGCAAAAGGGTTCAGGCCCCCAGAAAGGTATTTCAGTCCCCCTCTTTGCTAGTTCATCTGCTATTTCATTTCCTTATATTCCAGTGTGTCCTGGAATCCATAGTAAGGTAATTGTTCATTGAGTTTGTCTAGGCATTCCCACACCATTTTGGAACTGATTACACAAGAGCTCAGTGCTTTAATGGCTGCTTGACTATCACTTAGTATTTCAAGAAAAAAAAAATTTTTTACTTCAATTTTGCTACCAAACAGGCTTGTCCTTTTAGTTTTCTATGCAATCCTTTCAGTACGAATAAGTTTTGAATAATCCAAGTTAGAATATTGGCGAAAAACAATTTGAACTTTTCGAGCACAATTTTTTTTTTAAATTTACGACACAATTTGTGGAATAACTCATACAATGCCACATCTGCTTTTCGTATGGTACAGGTACATGTTGTCACAACTAGAAATCTATTTCTGACTAATGACTTTTGTCGTATTTTGGACATTTGCCATGGTAATAAAATTTGACATTACTTTTAACGCTGTTAGAAAACGAAAGTAAAGCTCAACTTACCTGTAGGTACACTGGATATATGAAAACAAAAAACTTTTCATTTTACCTATAAGGACTAGTTCCATATCAAATTTTATATAGAATTCTTCATTTCGATGATCCTGTTTGGGATATTTTTTTAACGTACCTCGTATATAGATACGGATTTCCGAAACATGCATGGTCTGGAGGCTGGAGGCCTTTCATTAGCATTTGACATGGCATGACATCATATCAATTTTCCGTTTCATACTACCAAAAAAATACTGTATTTTGTAGTCCATTAATATATTCGAAACTGAATTAATTTGAGTTGAAATAAATTTTAACAACTTCATAATAATAATAAGCCAGTATAGAAACCGGTTTTTTGTTACAAAACATAATAAAATGTAAACAACTACCGGGAATAATTTTCTTGATAATAATTTCTAAAATTTTTAATTATTTTCTGTTGGAACATGAGAAAATTTCATATAACTAGGTTGTCCCACAGAATTCCTAAACTTTAAATTTTTGTCTTCTTCCAAAGTTTTGGAAAAAAAAATATTTTTTATTTTATCTGAATTGCAAGTTTTCATGCAACTTCTTCCTGGCCATCTGTATCTCTAGAGTAGGGAGGGTGAGTGTAGGCTCACAGCACTTAGGCCACATGTGACCCATTGTACATCCTCCCGAGGAGTTGTCCTCCTAGGTCACTAGGAGACATCTCCTTTATATCGGCAGGTGTAGGCCAAGACTTACCGAACACACACTCTCTTATTGACGATAACTCTGGACACTCGCATGAGACATGCCTGACAATTTCATCTTCCTGTTTACACATCCTGCATAGAAATGTGTCCACTAGCCCCATAGTAGGTTTTTCCTGGTCATCGCCAAATATATCTTCGGCACCAGCTTCCCAGGGTCGCCCAGGGTAATCCTGGCAAGACTGCATCCTTTGGTTCCATCCCATCTCTTAAGGGATTGAGCTTGGGTGTAACGTTTGGCTAGCTCTGCAATTGTCGAAGTTGTTAGGCCGTAGGTGTCACTGGGTCCTAAAATTTTTAGTCCAGCCGTTTTCCTGTCTAAAGAATCGGCAATGCGATTACCTTTACTCCTGTCGTGCCCTTTAACCCATCTCAGGAAAATATCACCGAGACGTTAGCTAAATCTTGGTGGCATTCTAGTACTAGCACCGATATAACACGTTGTCTGTTCAATGCTAATAGAAGCCTATAGTATGTACAAAAAGTATGAGGAGTAATAAACCCTAATTAAGTA
>CAJUYH010010188.1:0-12630 GCA_910591685.1 Galerucella tenella
AGTTTTAGAAACGAATTGCACTTAATAATTATTTATCATACGTCTATCCGGACTGACTGACCAGCTCTGTTCTAATGTATGACTGACTGACCAACACACCTTTTATTTTATACAATAGAGAAGTTGTATAACAATTTTTAGCTTTTAGAAATTCATTTTGTTCACCCGTCAAATGATACACCTTTAATATCGCACCTGAGCCACCTGTTCTACGACACGCTTGACTGACCGGAGCATGTTTGTGTACCCATCGGCTACAACGATTTAACAAAAAATGATATTATTCTTCCTAACTACAACCCAGAATGGTTGGTTATACCTTAGTAGCTTTTGTCCCATTCGAAGATCTCTATTCGTTTATTAAATAAAACCTCACGGAATAAATATTATGTTTGCTCAAGTGAAAATTCCATGTAAGAGGAATTTGTATTTCCTGCAAGACAAAACGAATGTATTTACTCAAAGTTTGTAAACTGGTTTCCGCAAAAGCAGGATAAAACAAGTATTTAAAGGAGGAATTACCTCTCATCTTTCAATAAAATCGGAAGCATCAATTTAAAATATTAATTTATTTCTGTTTTCAATTACGTTCCGTTTACCTTTACAGATTTTTTTCCATTTCTCTCTTAGAAATTCCATTAAAAAAGTTAGCAGATGTACAATCAATGGATTTTTAAAGTTAATATAAAAAACAACAAGTCAACCAATAGGTAAATTATTACCAGTTTTGAATGTAATATAATGCTGTCAAAAAAATCCTGTAGCTCCTACAAATCTGATGAAAACATTAAAACCTTCGATCTTACTCTTTTCCTGGCTCTTCGTACCTTGGATTCCCACACTTGCTCAACAGGCTTATTATTGATTCTTTGAAGATGATCTCACCAGCTAAGCTATCGCTTTCCAATGAATTATATCATTGGTTTTATTTCTCATATTTTTGTGTTTCCAATTTTGTCTCTTTTTGTGACATCCCTGACTCTTTTAAGATACTCCATTTCTACAGCCTGAATTTGACTCTTTTAGCCATTATTTACATCCAAATGTAAGGATTGGTCTAAAAATCGCTTTATAAACATTCATTTTCTCTTATATTCCTTTTTATAAATGACCTGTTTATTGCAGAGTATAGTGTCTTGTATCCTATTATTAATTTCAATATCTTATTTTCCATTCTCTTGAATCTCCACTCCTGAGCATTTGAACCTTTTCACCTGCTTAATATTGTTCCATCTATTGTAATATTCATTTCTCTACTCTCTCTACATATCTGCATAACTTTTCTGTTGGATTTATTTATGTTCATCCCATTTCCTTTCAAAGTTTTATTTCATGTGTCGAAGATTTATTGTAAGTGCTTTTCTGTCCCCGTCAGAATAATCAAATCGTCTGCAAAGACTCCTTCAGCGATGTTTATTCTTTATTAATTCATGTAGCCGATATGTAGCTTTTTCGTTTTCGGTGGACTTAAGCACTTTACTCCTCTATTTTTCAAGAAGTCCTATTACGCTTTCTGCGGTACCTTATCCAGAAGTATTTTCCAAAGTATTTACCAAGCTCATTGATCTCGATGTAAGGTAAATGGCCCAAATATCGGCCACCTCCCAATTATCGGACACTTCTTTGGTTTTTGATTAATAATAAGTTAAGTGTATATATTTGAGACGAAAAATATATTCTTCTGAAAAATTGCACACTTTGGCCACATTGTTGACACAACCTATTCCTTCTACGAACTTCTATAATTCTCAGTCTGTTCTCAGATAGCTTGAAAATAGTCGAGTGGTAACAACATTAGCCAAATGCGTCATTTCGCTAGCGAAGTAGGTAAGACAACGCTATTCAGTAATCTTACACTTTTGATGTTTATTAAAAAATTATCTTCATGGGGTTGATTTTTCGAATAATATTGTATACTAGCTATTCCACAATAGTTTTTTCTGTTAATTTATCGTTGTTTTTTCCTATAAAATGGTGGCCGATAAGTGGGACATATTAAATTGGGTTATGTACCAGCTATCGGACACGTGTCCGAGAACTACATTGTTGTGTTTTTTTTAAAATTGCATTACACAATACTGATGAAAAGTTTCTAAGATATTTCAGAATACAATAGTTCTTGATAAACCAATGATTTTTCCGACCAGTTATCGGCATAGCATATTCCATTAAATAAAAGAGTTAATTAAATATTATATTTATGTGAGCACATTAATAAACTGCTAACCTAACCTAACCGATAGTTCGTACATGAAATGACCGATATTTGGTACATAAACTGACTGATAGTTGAGATACGCCAATGGTTCGATGAGGTGAATAATTATTTAAAAGAAAATCAAAACAATGTAACCGAACCAAATAGAGTTTATGTCTGCGACGAAACGGCCGTTTTCTTGTGTCACAAAGGAGAAAAAGTTCCAACTAAAAGGGGTGATAAAACTGTATACAATTACTGTAATTTTTATGTCCAATGCTGTCCTTTGCCATCAACATGCGTTAGAAACAAAAACCTTTAGAAACAGATTGTTCATGTGACGGATCCAGGTTTCCAGCACCTCCTCTACATTCTCCATATCGTTGTAGAATGTTGATGTGCTTCAACATCTTCCATTTTCCAAAGTATTTGGTTCATTCACGGTTACCACTAATTAATGCCTTTTAGCTATACATATGGAACTAACGATATCGGATTTCTGGAATCATTGAAAACTCTGGAAACTCTGGTGATGTTTGATACTGAGCATAGTTTGCAAGTGAATTTAAACCGAGACTAAAACAGGTTTCAACTAATAAATAAGTAATGTCCCTTCATCCTACTGAGTTCTGTTAATTCTGTCAACGATCAAAAAGTTTTTCGTTGTAATATGACTCCTTTTATAAATTTTTTCCGTTGAAATTTGAAGAGTCATTTACTGTTTGTTATACGTTTCCCTACTCTAGGTGTCATACCCAACGTTTCTACGAAACAAACGAAATGTCGCTGTGTTTCCTCCATGCTCAAAAATGTGTGCATTTTCGTTCAAAAGCAAACAGTGAATTGACTGTTGGGGAGAAATTTTCAATTAAACCTCCAACGATTCGATGAATGCGTAGGCTATAACGGCCAACAACAAAAAGAAAGCTTTACATGGTGTTTATTTTTTCATTAGTGCTAGAAGCTGTGATTTTTAGGTCAACAATTTTTCTCACACAAACACACTATCGGTTCAAAAGATGTAAGAAATGAACTAAGCTAAATAAACATTTTATGAGAATAATAAGCTGTGAGCATAATTTCAAAACCGGTTTTAAGTATAAGTTATGTTTTTATTAAAAAATGGGAACGCAGCACAATTGTCGCTTGCCGTAGTTTGCTACGATTGCAAACCGCACTACCACTCACGGATCAGTAATGTCGCCAACCGTTTGATGGTAACCAGTTTCCACTGTACAATTTGTAAGTTTTTCTACAACTGCTATGAAAAGCATAGGCGTGCGCTGACTTTTTTTTAAGGGGGGCCAAATATCAATTTGGAATCTTTTGATGAAAAAACAAAGAGCCGTTCCCGCATAAACATTGCTTTTGCATATTGCCGCCCTTCATTTTAAGAATAAGAAACTGCTTCCTCGTATCATTGAAAGAACGTTTAAATTTAGAAATTATAAAATGTTTCCAATATATTGATATTCTGAGGAATTGGGGTGGACCCAGGAACGTATATAAGGGGGGGTTTTGGGGGTTCAAACCCTCCCCATAGAAAATACAATAAAGGTACAATAATTTTTTATTAGCATACTGCCGCAATATGAGTATTCATCGGGATGTGGCAATAGAAATAGATACCTCAACAATTGTGAATAATTTAGCTGAAGAGGTTAAATTTACTTTTGTGAGATTGATTTTCTGTTTTAATAAGAGCTTCAATTTTCAATCATCTATGACTTTTTAAAATAGGTGCTCTCAAAAATATACAGGTAACATCTCGGTTGGTATGTGAATGCGGCGAAGAACTGGCGACTCGGAAGACTGGCGACTCGGAACAGTGTAACACTGGAGTAGGTCACAGGTCACAAAGGAATCGCTGGCAATGAAAAAGCTGACGAACTTACAAGAGCAGGATCGTCAACACTGATTAACGGACCCGAACCATCTGTGGGAATCCACTAGGTCATGGTTAAAAGGGTGGGTAAAAGAACAATCCATAAAACTCTGGAAGAATACACCCAGGCAAACACATGGGAAGAAATTTATGAAAGAACCATCAGAAAAAGTAGCAAAAGAACTGCTCTCAATGAGCAGAAACAAACTACGCACCATAACGGGGCTTCTTACTGGACACTTTCCCACAAAGAGCACCTGAACAAAATAGGGCTGTATAACGGAGACCATAAATGCAGGCGATGCAAAAAGGACACTGAAACAGCTCTGCACATATTATGCAACTGTGAGACGCTGGACCACAGGAGGTAAAAACTAAATGGAAGACCCCAAATGACTCTAGAAGACTTCTACAACCAACCAGTAAAGAATCTGTATGAGCTAATACGGGGAACGGATTGGCTGAATAGGCTGTTCAGAATGTTAGGAGAATCCACAATAAGCCCAAGAGGCTGAGGTGGTGCCGGCGAAGGGACGGCCTCTTTAAAAAATATATATACATGGTTATTTATAACCATTTTAGCAGAAGGGGGCAAAACGAAAAACGATGGTTAAAAATACTTTTAGATGTAGCCAAGTCAAACAAATAATTTAAAAAAAAACTTAACATTATTTCTTGAACTTGAAAAGCTTTAGGTCGTGGCACTCGATTTTTTTTGCCTTAGGCGGCGCCTTCAATAAAGCTTTCCCCTTCTAAACCTATCAACCACCCCCATGTAAAAGCTATAGCTACGTGACTGGGGGGTGGACCGATGAAAAGTGACGTATTTCTCATAGCTTACTCAATTTTAAAACCAAATATTGCTCATACTGTGAGAAATATCATTTCTCACGGCACATTGCCAACGCCACATACATTAATATGAAAAATCAAATAAAATCGACAAAAACTTAGTATGCCACTGTCATCTTTAAAAACCTACTTAGATGTCACAAAACTGTCAGATTATATTAGGAGTTTTTAAATTGTAGAAGGTAGTATCAATCGTGCTTTGATAAAAATCCCAATTTTTATTAAAAATATTAGTTTAACAAGACATATAAGTATTTATTTATAATATAGATACTGACAATAGTGACGATTTTAAAAATACTCCGCCAAAGATATTGGAAAAAGCTGCAAAAGTAACTTTAGATTTGTTGCGATAATTTCAAGAAGAAAGTACGAAAAATTCATAGAGTGGAGAAGATATACAAAATTAGAATCTTTTTCGGAAAGTGTAATTTTGGTATATTTTGAAAAGTTGTCAAGACAATTAAAGGCGTCTACACTTTGGTCACAGTATGTGCAGTTATAGAAAAAGTATAGTATGCAGTTTGTGGGAATAGTACTTTTCTCACTCGTGTGTTTGCGGCACTCGTCCTTCGGGCTCTTGCCACAAACTAACAAACTCTTGAGAAAAGTTGAGCTTTCCCCACTAGTTGCACAATATACTATCTTCTGATGCGATTGGTAATTAAAGGCATTTGCCATCTTCTTTTTCTGTACCTTCAAGCGTAATAAAGCGAAATAATATAGAACTGCAAACTATAACTAAAACTTAAAATGCAGCGACTGCGACATTTTGATGCGCAGCGTCTGGCAGAATTATTATCAAGACCCCTATTTTCCCATAAGTATGGCTTTTGTGAATCTAAAACTGTAAACTAACAAATAATAAACTATCTGTTACTACTAGTTACTCCGTTGCAGAGAAAAATAAAAATATCTCAAAAACTAATAACTAATAGATAGGGTAAATCATATTCCTCTTAGAATTTTGGCAATCCTTAAAAATCTTTGGCTCCAATAGATGATTATTCCTTCACTCCTTTCCAATTAAACAGTGCATTTAACTTTTTCGGATTTTTGACAAAAAATTGGTTATAATACCTACGAACAGATTACAACTTCTAATTATGGGAAATGAGGCAGATTTAAGCTTTGAATTAAAATATGGGGTGTTCCATTTAAAAAATCATTACTTTGATGTGGCACCGACTAAGAACCTGTATCTTGAAGCTGCCTACAATTTTCATAATCAACTTTTTTATTATCTTTCATAATATCAGACCAACTGAGCTTTATCACACTAATTAATCGCCCTGTATGTTTTATCGCGCGTACTAGTGATACTTTAAATAAATTTAGGTAAATAGAGCTGAACATTCTTGTGAAATAAATAAAACTAAATGAATATCATGAACGTGTTCTAAGACAATACGAGTACACTCAACTTCTTTTTCTTCCTTCTTTAAGAAGGGCTTTATCAACCAGAATGCGCAGCGTTAAAACTACAAAGAAATTAAAAAAGTCTATACGACCCGTTGAGTGGAAAATTTTTCCACTCAACGATACGACCACAAATTGTATCGATTTGTATCACCTTCCAGCACTTAGACTGTTTTTATCGGGCTCCATTTTGTTATATTCACGAATTATTTCACTAGAGTGTGAAAATGAGCGTCTAGAGTTTGAGAAAATATTCAGTTTGTTGGAACGAAAGGTGATAATTTTAGTTAGATCTATTGCGAACTATAAATATGATAAATTTATGAGTGTGAAAAAGTAGTCAGTGAAGGAAAAACTATTTCAAGAAAAACATCCTGGCGAGAAAATAAACTACGGGTGTTTCAGCGTTTTTAGATGAGAAAGGAAGGATATTTTTTGTACCACACCAAAATATACCGATTCTACTATTTACTTCTTCTTACACAAGCTGTTTATAAGAAATATTAAATGCTTTACAAGGATTGTCCTATTTCTAGCAAATTTAGTAACAAAACTTCTATAATCATGTAGACTAAAAACTAACATATTTTCAGGCCCAAAAATTAGGCATCGCAGAATAATAATTATCCTAACGCTTTATAAGTTTTGAAAAATATTTTTCAAAGACAGTGACCGTTCAACTAAGAAGCAACAGCGGATATTGAATTAAGTAGGACTATATTTATTACAGGAAACTGTAATAATCTTCATAAATTTAGACATTGATTGCTGTAAAAGTTATTTAAAAAGTATTACTTTAATAGAAAATAATATGTGAAAATTCTAAATTGATAATTGTATCGTAGAAAATGACAGAAATTACATTTGATGTGATACCTACTTGGTGTTTAATATTTTGTCTAGACCAAATAGTGACCTATCTTGTGAATAACTTGATATATATGAATAAGGCCCGGTCTTTCCAAGTCTGAATAAAGTTGTAAATAATATATAATATTCATCAAATAAGCACTAGATTCGTCTTTCCATTATTGGAAAATTTATATTCGCAGAATATATAGCATTATTCTACAGTTAAGTTATTAGGAGGTATAAGTTCGGAATAAAATTGTTCGGGTTGTAAATAACAACCGACTGATACCGATTAACTACGAATTGATTTCTTCTCTTTACAAAGTGTTGGCGATTCTAACCTAGTTTAAATAAAAACTGTCACATTTATTTTGAATTGGATATTTTCAATGATTTCGAGGAACTCGATGATCAAGAAATAAAAGAAATTGTAAATTTTGTAAACCCAGATCGTCACCCAAATACCGTTAGAGAACGTATTGACCACTTTGAAAGATGGGATGATAAAGAATTAGGAATAACAGAAACCCCTAAGTTTGGAATGTATGATGGAATAACTTCGGTAGTTTTGATCTTTGATTGATTTTCTTCAACTACAATTTTTTTTGCGTTTCGTCTAAAAAATAACCTTTTTTATCTATCGTAAGATTACAGAATGCACGGCTTCAGCAATTATTTAAATATTTACATGAAATCCTGATTTCAGTGCTGTCAAGCAGGTGACAGCTAACCTAAAATCTATTTTGCAACTTACAACGCGTCCGCGAAACATAACAATTGTTTATCACTTTCTATTATATACATATTTTCCATGGAACTATCTTTCTCTGCACATATTACGAAGTTAGTTATTGTAATTTCATTGCAGCCAACGTTGAAATAATTATATTTGTCATAATAATTCACCGAATAATTAATCAATGGTTAAAGACAGTTTGAAAGACATTTACACTTTATTTGTTGATTAAGACTTCCTAATAAATTTATTTTCCAGTAGTTAGTTATTGGCCATTTTATTCCTACTTGAAAAGACTGGGCCTAAGAAAAAGAAGAAGATATGATATATAACAAATATTAAAGCCTATATAGGGGATAGTGATAGTGATAGTGTAGTGGCATCTTAGATTGATATCTAATAGACTACCTGGCGGGACCCCAACATCCAAAATTATGATCAACTGACTTGCCAATTCTCTTCTATTCTTAATACGGCAGAATAGTCTACAGGATGTCAATTTAAATAGTATATTACAAAACGTGTGCGGAAAGTGACATTTTTCACACGAGTGGGAAATATTGTAGCACAAGGCATGAGCCGAGTGCGATAATCACACGAGTGTGAAAAATCACTTTCGCACGAGTAATGTACAGTATTTTTCCTACGATCACGTGATAATTTCACCAAATAATGTGTAATCAACATCTGACATATTAATACACAAAATGTTACAATTAAAGTCAACTTCATTGATTTCAAAATTAACAATAGTGACAAAAATTCAAGTAGTTTAACTATATAATATAGGTAGGTTATTACAATTATTGATTGATTGAATAATTATAGAAATTGAAAGTGAAATTATAATAGTTCATCATACTTCGTACATACTTATCATGTATACCTTTCAAGATGATTACATTTTCCTACTATTATAACAGGTGATTTGGATTAGTTGGTACAACATCGGACTTCTGACGGAGAGTACGCGGGTTCGATCCTCGACCTCGCCCTGAATTTTTTTTAATCAAGAAAATCACAAAAATTTAACTTTTCAAATAGATCGCTTTAAATTTAGATATTACATAGGTAAATCTAATTAAAAATTATATATTTGACAGTTTGCCAGTGGTCAATCCTAATAAAAATTGATTTTACAGCTTTTTTATTCGTACACGTACGGATAAGTTTTTTTCCGTACGAGTATGAATAAAGGCCACTTTTCATAGAACTAGACAGTGCGATATATGTCACTTTCCTATGTGATCGTAGGAAAAGCATTTAATAACATTACATCAACAAATTATGATTAGAAAAAATCTCAAAACCTTTGTTAGGTAGCAGGATAGGAAAGAGGTACGGAAATGACAAAAGGCATCTCACTTTGATCCACCCCCTGTATCCCACCTATTTCAGCTGAAAGAATCAATTATCAAACCCCTACTGGCAATAAGTTCATCTTCTAAAAAATGCTATCCAGTGCTGTATAGCTGTATATCATCGCTAGTTCAAGATATATAGCTGATTCTAAGTATTTTCAATTGACACCAGTCCAAAATAATAGTTATTTATTATACAAGTGCGCCAAGTTGTACTTTGCGCACAAGTTGCGAAAATGCAAGGAGCGAGCGTAGCAAGTGTCTTTTTCGCAACGAGTGCGCAAAAGTACTTCACGCACAAGTGTCATACAAAAGTTTATCTACGAGCACATGAATAAAAAATTCAAAAATTGTGCTCTGAAGGGGTTGAAAAACATAAAAATGAATTTTCTATAAACAAATATATACCCAACGAATTCTAATTATTTAAATTCATATTTAAAGTAAAGTGAGGACAATTATTTAGATTACTAATTATAACATTGGGTAATTTGTCTTTTTTTAAAGTAACAAATATTTTTCACTATGTCTGACACTTGTGTCAAATTTACTGTCAGCACAAAAGTTTATACAGCAAACGACCAAATTCAAGGCAACTAGATAATAATAATAGAGTTTTAAAATGAAAATCCCATTCAAAAAGCATTGGTCATTTACGCACGCTTTTGGGAGTTATAATGAAAGTCTCATATAAAAAGCATTGTTCATTTACGCACGCTTTTTAACGTATTGTAACGTTTATTCTAATTTATATTTACAATTAATTTATATGTACAGATTTATATTCAAATACAGTCCTTATTTAATAATTTATATATCACACTAAACACACACTAACTATCATTTATATGAGAGTCACTTTATCGAGGCGCGATTGCTTTCTTTCCTAACTCCGCTGCGATGCTCGTCGCCTATTTATACTCGCACGACTTTTTCTAGAGACCTCTCGAACTCGAAGTACTGGCGGATGCGCCGGGTTTTTCTAGATGTTACGTATTCCAGATCATTCTTGAAAATACGGCGGAGGAGCCATAGTCGTATCATATGGAAATTTCACTGAGGGCACTAATTGAGCACATTAATGCAGCAGCTCGCGTAACATTGCCCCCTCCTTAAGAGACAGTTCCTCCTGGAACTAACTAGGAAACTGAAACGAGATGACTGTATCGGCAACTGGTTCCCTTGTTACATTTTCCAGTTGCATGGAAGTAACATGCGACCGTCTTCTCTGTTGGCTGTGTCTCCCGTGCTCGGCCGCAGACAAGTACCTGCACTTCGGTGTCTCGGAAGATTACTTCTACCATGTTACGGATTATTCGCCAATCTAAATGCCTACATTCAATCTTGGGCATGGCTAGCCTATGCACGTCCAATTCAAGCACATGCTCCCTCAAGCTTCGTAATGCTTTCCAGACATCCTCGTACGTTGGTCTTTCGTTGAAGGTGTTTCTCGTCACTAGGTGGAAATTGTAGCGTGAGCCATCTTGCAGCTTCAGAGCTTTAGCTGGTACTGGTAACTGATTTTGCAAACGTCGGGCGCCACTCTTCTTTATAAACAGAGATGCCAGTCCGCGTTCGTTTCGCTGGCAGGGATGTTTATTGCCAGTGAGTATTCCTCTGGAACGGTAAGCATGTCTTGTCGTCTCTCAGTGGTGACGCCGAATCTTGCTTTTCCGGTACCACCATAAGCACCCATGAACTCTACAAAAGCAGGATCGGCTACTTCCTGAAGCTGGTTTACTTCCTCATCGTGGTCACCCTCGAATGGCGCTAATCGGTTACGGTGTACCACCTTTGGCTTTCCGTTTGGGATCTTGCTGATACGATAGATGACATCGTTGATTCGTTTCTTCACGAGGAACGGACCGTCCCAAGCTTTCTGCAACTTTGGAGAAAAACCCTTTTGTCTTCTTGGGTTATGCAGCCAGACTTTGTCTCCTTCGTGGAAACCTCCTTCTGTAGCTTGCGTATCGTACCTTTTCTTCATCCTATCGCTAGCGATCTGGAGATTCGATCGAACCAGCTCGTGTACGTCGTCCATTCTTTTTCTCAGCTGGGTCACGTAATCTTCACCAGCTATGTCTTCTCCGGGTCGGCATCCAAATTCAAGGTCGCAGGGTAATCTCATTTCGCGTCCGAACAGAACTTTTGCTGGTGTTTGGCCGGTAGACTCATTGATGGCGGATCAGTAGGCCATCGCAAATAGCGAGAGATATTGGTCCCTATCTCGCTGATGGTTAGATACTACTTTAGACAGGTATTTGCCAAGAGTTCTGTTCATTCGCTCTACCATTCCGTCCGACTGTGGATGCAAAGCCGTAGTTCTCGTTTTCTTCATGCCGAGCTTTTCACAAACTTCCTGGAACAGCTGGCTTTCGAAGTTTCTGCTCTGGTCGCTGTGTATTTCCAGGGGCACTCCATATCGGCAAATGAACTCATTCAAAAGCACGTCGGCAACAGTTGCGGCTTCTTGGTTTGGAATGGCATACGCTTCTACCCATTTTGTGAAATAATCCATCACCACCAAAATGTACCTGCTGCCATTTGCTGTCGGTGGAAACGGTCCGGCAATGTCCAGGGCAATGCGTTCAAAAGGGCTTCCGACATTGTACTGCTTCATAGGAGCCTTTCTTCTTCCTTGTGGTCCATTGGTCGTAGCACAGGTAGTGCACTTCTTACACCAGTCCTTCACATCTTCGGAACTGTGCATCCAATAAAAACGTTCTCGCACTTTCTGGAGGGTCTTCTTCACACCTAGATGTCCTCCTGACGGACTGTCGTGTAATTTCCGCAGTACTGCTGCTACCCTTGTTCTTGGAATCACCAACTGTCTTCTACTTTCGGAACCTTCATCGTTTTCGATTACTCGCTGTAGCAAACCGTTTTCTAGAACCAGCGAGTCCCACTGGGCCCAATACGATTCCATCGTTGGCGAGTACCTTGAAATCTCCTGCCAAGTAGGTCGACAGTTTTCCTTTTTCCAATGTCGGATTTTCTTCAAGTCGGGATCGTTCTCTTGTTCCTCTTCCAACTTTTCCGGTGTCCATTCGTCGCTGGTCACCGTGGTTCTTCGAATGGCAGCTTCCTTAGCTTCTGTTTTGGTGCAGTGAGAGCACTCTGCTGGGCATGGTCTTCTGTTTGTAGCAGTTCTCGGTCGCTTGCACGAACTGCGTACATGCCCCATTTCTCCACAATTCCAGCATCTCACAGCTTTCGACATTCCATTTGAAATGCTTTTCATCATGTTGACGAGCTGGTCAAGCTTGTTCTCCACTTCTTCTTCTGCTACAGCCCTCACCTTGCCGTATACTCCGGAAGCCTGTGTAGC